>APFE030206792.1:0-27409 GCA_000404065.3 Pinus taeda | reverse complement strand
AAATGAACACATACCTAGGGTTTTATTCCTAGGACTATAAATACATAACAAGGGTTTTGCTTATAGACCGAACCAAAACCTTGAAGATCTAGGGTTTTATAACATAGCAAAGCAAACCCTACAATACCAAAACTTCACACCATTTTAACCCTAACAAGTTAGGGTTGTCATGGTCACACCAAAACCCTAAACATGACATCATTAACAAAATTTCAAATAACATTTCACAATAACTCTAAGCAGTTTTAGAGTTTCAGACGTTAACATTAACATACCCTTAGGTTAGGGTTTTTCAGATAACCTGTTTAGGGTTCTATAAAAACAATCAAGGATGTAGGGAGGGTAAATTTATCAAAAGATGAATTTCCCTAAAAATGAATCTTTATGATTCAAGATAGCTAGACATAACGATGTCAGTAATGTAATGCAAACTTCAAAAATAGGATGATCAATGAATCTTGTAAGGAGTATAGTTTGAGGCATACTTGGATATGTTCCTTGGCAAACTTGATAAGGATTTCTTGAAGTGTTCTCTTTGTATTAAGCCATCGTCTCTTCTACTTGTAGTACATACTTACAAGCACAACATGTGATACCAAGGACATAATTTAATTTCTCAAGTTAGATCTTCTACATAATCATGGAGGATGGAATCCTATGATAAGCTGTTCATTCTTTCAATCATCAATAGGACCTTTTATTTGACATCCTAGATTACATGTAAGGATAAGGATTTAAGGTTCTTGAATATAATTTTAGGGATTAAATTTTTTACCTTAGACTGATTGTAAACTAGCATTATCTAAAAATCTAAAAGCTCAAAAATACGTACCTTGTGACTTACATACCTCTTGCTGCATCTTGTTGAGTGCAAAATACTTACTTGACTTTCTTACGCTGGTTCCTTGTGCTAGAACTTGATAGATCTTCATAGGCAACAATACTAAGTTCCATTCCTTCAACGAGTGGAAGACAAAATATTTTTCACTGCTTTGACTTTATCATTGTAACACCACCGAGACCTTATTAAGAGCACCAAACTGATGTCACTGCGGTGGCACTGAACTGAAATGGCACCCAAACTGTGATACTGAAGTAGGTCCAAGTCACTATGACATATCACCGAAATTGTAGTTACTGTGGGGGCACTGAACTGTGGTAATACCAAATCTATAGTAACACCAAGCTGTGGTTAGCATTTGAGCTTATCTCTATAATGCCACTGAAAATCATCTGAGCTTATTTATGAAATATATAGTGAAGTTATATCTTTATTGTGCCTTCGCTGAAATGTCCATACTGTGCCTTCAAGAAGTGTTGAGATTGAGCCTTTTTCGAAAATGTTAAAACTATGCCATTACCGAAACATGCTACAAACCCAATCTAGAAAAAATCCAAACTTGTTATATCACCGAGGTTTTGTTCATTAGATGACCAAAATCTTTTCTCTATGGTGGTATTGAGACAATGATTTTATCTCAATCAACATTTACCAAATTGACACCAGATATACTGTGGAGTGAGGTATACCCTCCTCACGTTGGTCTTCAATACAAAACCTTCCTCAAAGATTGTATAAGTGGTCTTCAAACTGCCATTGACCATGACCATAACTTTGATACCATGTTCGAAAATCGATAGAGATGGCAATTAAATGATTTTCCTTCTTAATGGCATTATCTTGTGATGTTTTTGTTATTGTTTTGTTCTGGGATGGATAGGTGCTTCTGTATTTAGAGGGAGCTACCTTAGATGCAGTTGTAATGCTTGGCATCATACAAGGGTAGTCATACAGGTCGTTGGACAACTTGTGGGTATATCCGAGGGGATCTTGGATACAAGATTAGTCTCAGCTACTGAGAGGGAGCAGGTGGCGAGGAAGAGTAATTCCTCAGGCACTGCCAGGAGCCTCAGTTGGTATGATATGACATTGATGGATGCTCAAGAGTAGGATCCTCAGGGCATGGTTGGATGTGACATGTTTTCATCTCAGGTTTCAGATCAGGTAGTAGGATAGGATTTAGTGTTAGAGGGAGCAACTATAGAACTGAGATGGGCTAGGAGACATATCCAAGTGGATGAGGTTCTTTCAGAAGTACCTCTCGTGCTAAGAGGGAGTGTTGAAGTTTGTAGCTCGGGTAGGTACTTCTGCACAAACCTTGTATCTAGGCATGCATAAGTCGCCCACATTTCACCTTAGAAATGTAACTCAGCCTAAGTTAGCCTAAGTTAAACTTAGGAAAAAACATATAATTATATGTTGGCTTATCGAGTTAAAATAAAAACTTAGATAAAATAAAGTATTTATTTTAGTGATTAAGTTTTAATCTTAGCTGTCGATCTCAAGATAGGCGGGATATAATCTCTATCGTCCATCACTTGAGATTAGGGTTAGGATCAAGATTAGGGTTTTGGCTAAATGTAAAGTTATAAAGGCGAGGCTAAGGTGAGGAGAAGACACAACAATAACACAAGATCGAGAGAGGCTTCTCAGTGAGCATGTGCTAGGTTCGAGAGAATGTATTGAGGCTGGTGACTAGTTTTGTATTTTCTCAGTTGGGCCATTATCCTTGGTACACGAGCGCAAGTAAGTTTTGTGATTAATTTATTAACGAAGAATTGGTGATTGGGCAAAATTTGTTTGTGTGTATGTGATCTAGATTGAGCTTTTTTTTGCTTTTGCTATATTTTGTGTTAGGAATCTGGTTGTGTATTTGTTCTATTAATAATTGTTGGGAACTGAATATCGGGTGCTAGGTTGGGAAAGTCTAACATGATCTCTAATAGCTTCAATCCACAAATTGGTACAAAATGTTGACACACAGAAGAGTGTTCTAATGTGATGCATCATGGGTGAGATAACCACATAGAGACCACAAAACCATAGAAACAAATAGTATTTCAATTGTTTGGTATCATATGCAATAGAGATTTATGCTTGTTGGTTTCTCTAGCATTACCTTAAAGTAATTCCATAGGTTGCTGGATCCATCATATGGGAGCAATTAGATTCCCTTTGCAACACCAAATTCAACCAACATAAAATTGCTCTATAACTAAGTGCTATTACAAGCAATTGGATGATGTTTTATCTATACACCAATAACTAGTAAATCATTGCTCTACTCAGTATCTTCATTACATGGCTTCTAGGTTTGTTTAGATCAAGTTCCAACTTAGTAGCGAAGCGCTAGTTTAGTCAATAGAATGAAACACACTTGTTTCTTTGCACAAAGTTGCACAAAGATTTCAAATGTTGGTTACTACACAATTTTTTTTTAACTAGGACGTGAGCTAACATGATGTCATGGGGTCACAATGCTCCTTGTGGACCATATTGCTTCTTGAACTAGTGACATGAATACCAATATAGCCCAATGTAGTGAATTTGGACATTTCAATAGATCTATGAAGCAAATAATACCAATGTCAACATCAAAGCTTCATCTCATTCATAATACTCCACTCATGGAGACCTTTGGCTTGGCCAATCCATAATTCTATTTCAAAACGTGTGTTATTTCAACCATAGGCATCACTTTTGACCAAATTTACATCTCAAACCAAATCTAGAGCTCAACTTAGAGAACAAATCCAGGTGCTATATTTCCCATGCAAGCACTTGTTTCTTTGTAACCATTTTGAGTATGCACCAATATGTTTGTTTAATAGAATTCACACATGTATCTAAGCACGATCAAGTGTCTCTATGGATGAAGGAAAAAGGAATAGATTCTTAAGAGCCATGTTGATGAGTCCACTACCAACCTTGCACTCTTTCCTTCACCAGTGAACATACATATTAGATCTACACTCCATGGCTATCAGTATCAAACAACTCTTGTTAGAGTCTAGGTCTATGCATGGCTCTGATAGCATATGTAAAATCGAGCATATTGAGAGAAATATAATAAGCATAAAGCAAGTACAAGATTTGCACAAGAGATTTTACCTTGGAAACCCTTTATTAGGAAAACCAACATTAAAATAGATGTTTATTATTTCCTTGGCCAATTTGGCCAAGCCGACCAAACATGGGTTGCTTGAGGCATTTTACGATGGAAAGCTCAAGCCTTTACAGAGGCTTCATCACATTGAAAATGATGGCCAAATTTCATAGGGCGGTAAACTAGTTATGATAAACTCATTAATGATTGAATCAAAGTCAACCTAGTTACTCTTTGATTGAGTCAAGGTTAGTTTAACAAGAACTGACCAAGCGCTCAATGACATTGGTGATAACTTGTTGAGCTAACCTCTTGGGATTTTGTATTGTTTGTGTATGTGTTTATTTCTTTTTTCCCAAGGAAAACCTCGTGGGAAGGACACCAATTGAGAATTATTTGCTTTGATACCAATTGTTATAGATCTAGTACACAATAAAGCATGATAAACTTGCACACACAATGTACACCGAAAATGGATGTGGAGCACAGCTAATTGTTTTGGCTTGATGAGTTATTACTCACTCAGAGACTAACAAAATCCCCGAATCACCCAAATACATCTATACACCAATTATAAGCCCATGCGTACGATAAGGACTCTATTTACCTCTATATATACCTATTTTCAGTCATTGTTCTTGTAGGTCCACCAACCTTACTATTTATACATACATTAGATCCTTCATATATGATTGTTAGGGTCATAATTCAAAAACAAGAAGTAACCTTTGATGCTAGCTTTATTTCTTCTACATGTTGCCAATTAAGGTTTCTTTGTCTTGAAATCATGATTATAATTCAATGCGAGATGCATGTCATATATTTTCTAAAGGATACCTTTATAGAAAATTTCCAAAAATTTTGGTAGAGTATTTTGTAATATATTTTCAAATTAAAGCGTAAAAGAGGTGTAATTTTACCTTTTTCTTAAATTAAAGTTTGTCTTTGCATGAGAGCTTTGTCTAACTGAAAGTGGATGTAATGTGCAAAAATTGCAGCTTTTTGGCGAACATGAAATTTTGAAGGTTGTTGAATATTATTGCCGTTACTGTGAAGCTAATCCAAAGCTCAGAAAAAATGCTAAGCAAGTTTTGAATGGAATTGCAGATAACCTTGGGCAAGTATGCAACTGCACCCCTGTGTTTTTGATTTTGTTGAAGTTATAATCACAAGATGCTTTCATATGTTCTAAAAAATCAATATAAATATTCATTTTAAATATTTTTTTGTCAGTATCTATAATATATGACATACCAATACTTCCAGGCAAATAATTGATTGCAAGGATGAAAGATAGCATTAGTTTACTAATCTCAATTTTCATATTATTATTTAACTCTATTTGCAAGCTTATTTATTTGTTTGGGTCGATGCACACTAATGTACTTTTTTGTATGTTCTACACTGCTGGTTTGCCTTATTTTTATTGTGTCTTTGGTTTCCCATACATGTCCTTAATGTGCTTTTTTTGCCATTTTTTCCAAGGAAAAACACGTAATGCAATGCATAACAGAGATTGAACAAGTGCATTACATTCCATAAACATTACCCACTCATGTATTCATGACTGTCAAACATCACCCTATTACCTTCTTTCTATCTGAAACGAATACCCTAACCTCCTAAAAGTTTGAATTGACAATTAAGCCTTACATCATCATCAGAACAAAATTCGAAATCATCAATTCCACATAGGCAGCAGATCCTTAAAGAAGCTATGAAGCTATGACATAGACATAAACATGATATACTAAAGGAAATGATAGGGAGGAGCAATGTTGTTAATCCCCTCCTCGAGTTCCTAAAGATTGATAACACTAGGATCCATATTTATTCTGTCCTTTGATATCTTGTCAACTTTTTGATTTAGCTCATGATAAACATGCTTGAATGTTATTTCATTAACTCTATTCCTTGTCTCTAGAATCTAGTAGAGTACACTGTGAAGTCCCATATTTTGAAATTGCACTTCTTCATTTATTTAATCTTCCACCAACTTGAAGTCCTTGAACAGATGATGTCTATGTACCCCTTTCTCTATAGCAATTCTTAGAATAGTGGACAAGACTGGAATTTTTGCCTAGTAATTATGGTCCATTTTTGAGTCCCAAAGAAAAATAGTAGGAGGGAGAGAGATATGATTTGCCATTTGCAGCCTTCTTACCAGGGTTGTTTTGAGATGCTTCATTGAAAAAATCCCAAGGGCATCCCCTATCAACCTCTAGATTGCTTGCATGTCTCATGTCTTCTTTTCCTTTCCTATGTATTCCTCATAAAAAAATTTCATCTCATAGAAGATTCATTTTAGAGATTACGATGTGTCTTCAAATATAATTTCATTCTTCGAATGCCAAAGGGTCTAATGATTGCCATGGGCAGAGCTTTAAAGTCATTTAACTCCTTGGCCTGAACATGGTTTCTAAAGGCTTGTCTAAAAGAGTCCCTTGCCCAATTTCCAGCACCTCCCAAGTGAGTACTAATAAGTATCCACACTTCCTTGGCAAAATGAAACCTGTCACACATATGGTATATAGATTCCTCATGTTCCTTGGACATGATGTAGATATTAGGACCTCCCCAAGATGATCTTTGGATTACATACCAAGTTGATATATTATATGATAAGTCCAACCAAAAGAAAAGTTTCGCTTTCAAATTTCTCTTCATCTTTCACAAACCTTTTCCACCACCGTTCGTGAACAAAGCCCACTTCTTACACAAAGAGAGAGACATATCCTGGTTTGGCCACATACATACTAGAAGCTAAGTTTTTGGATCCATATCATTCATCCTCACCTTGTTTGAGTTTGATGGCATTATCTACAATGACTTTCACATATGATTAGAACTCTTCAACATTGCTTCCAGTTAAACCTGGTTTTCTAGCTAGAAGAAAAGTTTTGCTTTCAAATCTTGCTTCATCTTTTACAAACCTTTCCTCCACCATTCAAGAACAAAACCCACTTCTTATCCAAAGAAAGACCCATATCCTTGTTTGGCTGCATACATACTACAAGTTGAGGTTTTGGACCAATATCAGACATCCTCACCTTATTTGAGGTCGATGGAGTAATTTACCATGATTTTCACATAGGATTGACACTCTTCAACCTTGGTTCTAGTTAAACTTAGTTTGTCTATTGTTTTCTAGCTCTGCCTCCAAGCATTGCTAGAGAGTCTACAAGATCAAAATATTCATTTGTTGTGTGATGGATCTTCATTTACCCCTATCGAATGTTTTGCCTTGATCTTGAGTTTTCTTCCATTGACTACTTGTTAGCTTTTTGATGTTAGTTTGAAAGTGTTCACACCATGTTTGGGGGTGCTTCAGGAGATTTGGGGAACATAGTTTATGATCAGCCCTTAAATTGTTCATGATAGATTTGCACATTGCATGTTACGAACATAAAATTGTATAAAATAAAAGAAAAATAAATATAAATAATAAATAATCAAGTAATGATTATGTTAAATTGTCATTAGTTAATTGAAAAAGCGTGACTAAAAGACATGCCCAATCATGAAAGGGCACCTGCCTAGTATATATGCGGGTCCTCATTGTAACATTCAAATCACTTGTACATTTTATATATATAATAAATTATTATTACAAATATCTCGCATATTTTTACGTTAAAGTCAACAAGCTATAAGTTTTGTTGCTCTAGTGGTATCAGAGCCATGCAAGGCTTTGAACATTATTCATCACACAATATAACGATGCGAGTCTTTGAACGTTGTTCGCCGCACAATACATTGTTAAGTTTTCGCGTTGAATGCATTGAGCTGTTTAGTAAAATTCAAGAAAAGCTTCAGCAATGGGAAAAATCATATGTAGAAGTTAAAGCACGTCTAAAGGAAATCGATAATAAGGAAGGTGATAGTGACAATGAAGAAACAAAACAAGGTGAAGTCGGAGATGAAGATTATGTAGATCAAGATGATGATACAAATGAAGATGATGTGGATGAGGACTATCTTGAGAAACAAGAAGATGAACAATATCATAACAATGAGGAAGATGCTGAAGAAAGCAATGATCAAAACATTACATTAAATAATGGTGGATTCAATGTGGGTCGGTATGATGCAAGTTGCACTCATGTCATGGTACATGAGCTAATCTATGCTGCTGCCAAAAAGGATAAAAAGACGTCGGTTATAGATTTATGGGTTGTGGATGCCTTAGACATGGGGATGCTTGTTGACTCTACAAAGATTTCGTACAAACCTGTTAGAGATTTGAATGGCATTCCAAGTAGCAAGTCCCTTTGCAATTGCCTAACTGGATACCAAAGTCAAGATTGATCTAACATAATGAGAATGATAGACATGATGGGAGCACGACTCACAAAGCCATTGATTGAAAAAGAGCAATTAAATGGGGTTGTGTTGGAAAATCTGTCACATGAACCAGAGTTAGATAATCTTCTGGATGAAGCAAAGCATGCTAAGAAGATAAAGAAAAAATGAAGTTCAAGAATGTTCCATCGTCGAACTCTTCAAGGGTTCATTTTCTGCATGTTGAAAGTCCATTTGAAGAGAAGGTCGTTGATGAAAAATTAAAAGCGGATTTAGATTCAAAGGATCATCCTTATTAATAAGCCAACAACAACTTTACTCTATACTTTTAGAAGGTTGGGTATCTAACAAAATTGAAAATGCTGGTGAAAGATTGGAAAATGTAGATGTTGGACACCTAATCCTCAATGGGTTAGTGTGGAAGCCGAATAGACAAAAGGAAATCCAAGAGACCTTGGGATGTGAAACCCAACGGTCAAACTATGTACTATAAATGTATATGTTTTGTTAATAAAATTGTACTCTCATGTTTTATCCTTCAGATTATTCTTGTTGCCCATGTGTGTTTAACATGGTATCAGAGCGGGCTATCTCCTACCCTGCTCAAGTGTGAGCCACCTGTTTCTGTGGCCTTTGTAAACCAATGCTCTCCTCCTGATTATACCTATCTGAGCATTTATTAGAATAGAGGTTGTTACCTCTATCAGCTCTGCCATGCCTCTGTTGTGAGCAGTCCTGGCCCTCTGTGACTTAAATTCTCTATTCTGAAATCCTATTAGCCATATTTTAGCTGCATTCTCTGCGCACATTAACCCAAATAGAAAATTATGGCAGCTCTGACGCTTCCACTGGCCTGAACGCATCATTACTCCCCTGCGACTCACTATTATTCCACTGGCCTGTTCCTTCTGCTCTGTTGCTCCTGTCGCTGCTCCACTTGCATACAAAACGCTCAGCTCTCCCCACTAGTTGCCATACCCATACAAACCTAGCACTTGGTGCCGTCACTGTTTTTCCGCGTTTTGCATTCAAGCTGACATGGGTCGGAGTAATCGTACATGAGACTGTGATTACCATCTGTTACGAGGCTCAGGCGAGGCTCTCGGATCCTGATTATGGTTGCGTTTCAACCATATTTGCACTGCAACAGCAGGTGAGTCGCAACCCAGCCTTTGCATGGCACGCTCGGTTGTGGTTACTTATTACATGCATAATTTCAACAAGAAATTTTCCTTTCTGCCATCCATGCAGTAAATCGACCAAGCAATGATCCTGTCGTGAAGCCAGGGCAACAGTCTTCAATTTGGGATCTATCTTTGGCACTCACATTTGATTTCTGTGCATTGAACATCTTTGCGAATTTCATGAAATCCTCCTCCATGACTGCCTGCGGCCACTGCGAAGGATCATAGACAAACTAATTCAGGGAGTAGAAGACCTGTTTTTGTCTGCTAAACAAAAAAAACGTCACCGCTGAGGATATTCCCGCCACGAGACACTATGCATTCAGTCAGTTTCGCCATTATCCTTGTTTGATCAGGACACTGAAAAACATGCATGCCATTGAAGAGGCTGGAAGCTGTGGATTGTATGGCTGTTTCTTCTCCCACAACCTTCCATGAATGATACAAACGAATCAACTGTGGTGGGCTTGTGTTTGACAGGGAGGGGGATCCCACTGCAAATGCAAATGAAGGTATTATCGAGATGCAAATGAAGGTATTACCGTGTTGCCTCTGTTGTTAAGAGCCATACTCCCGAGACAATTTTTTGCTGCTGTTGATCGAACTGACCTGCGATGTGGGATTTCTAAGTACCAATGAGGATATTATTGATTCTTTTGCGTGTTCCAAGTCTTGCGATGGCTCGAAGTTTCCGTGTGTTGCTGGAGTAAATACCAAAACGGCCCGCTTTTAACATGAAACGACCTAATAAGACGGCTTGAGAAACAACGTGATGTGTAAAGATGGCTTGGGAAAGATTTGAACAGAAGAAATAAATATCCTTATAGTAACACCTGATTGACTGAAATATTTCCGTTTTGAGATGGCGTCGCTGACCCCAGTAATACTATTGAAGCTCTTACAACACATGCATTCTGATGTGAGGGTTGGTGGAGAGTACTGTTCGACGGAGGTCGGTTAGTAAATTAAGCCTGAGAACATAGAAGAGTTGTACAAGTTAGTGAATGCTACAATGTTTTCGAAGAGGACTACTGTGTTTTCGGAGCTCTGAAGGGTGCTTTGGATGGGGGATTAGATATTCCTCACAACGACAAGCGTTTTGCTGGTTATAACAAGGAAAGCAAGAGCTTGGATATTGAGGTCCATCAAAAGTATATTTTTGCCGATAGCTATTGTTCTATTCCATTTCCTGTACCACTCTTCCAATTCCTCTTTCAAAATATTGATTTCCCGGAAACGCAGCGAACATATGATCTAGTACCCTTTTCAACTTTGGAGCAACCAGTCAAGTGAAGATCACGAAGGTTTGTAAGATTCCCGAACGACTCAGGCAGCGTTAGCGACTTCCTGCTTGCATACATTCTCAAATGTTTAAGGGAGGTGAGATGAAAGAACTCTTCCAACAATGATTCCATAGTGCATCTCAGTTCGATCTTTTCAAGTTTCCACAGGATAGTAGTTCACATCAATGATTTTATTCGGGTTTTGGGTAATAATTGCTGTAACCTTTCCTAGCTTATCAAAATCAAAGTATCGGTTCTTAAAACCCAGGCTGCTAGCAAGCTTTGAAGGATGAGACTCAATAGGAATACCCTTTTCTCTTACAAATCATGGCAGAGCAATTCATGCCAAATTACAAACTGCACTTTCTGTTGGGCTAGTATACTCGATAATTTTTGTGCAAAGATTTGAAGACTTGACTGTTCCCAAATTCTGCTGATTGCTCTTCCTGTTGCACGAGACCTTGTACAACATATAAGGATTGATAGTTTCTATTTGAGATTCTAAAATTGCAAACCAGAGATTCTGCGCTTGTACAACCTTCCTGGCCTTGCCCTGCTGCTCATATTTGAGGTACAGTTTATCAAACTCTTCCCCCCAACAGTCTGCTAATCCAGGTTATATACATTAACGTTGTCCAGTTATATACACTGTTGAACACTGTCCATGTACATCGTATTGTTTCAAATACATTTCCTTGTTGGTATTGTTTCAACTGCATTTCCCCAATTACCTCCTCCTGACGCTTCACACCAACTCTATTTGAGAGTATGCTGCATTATCTCATTCTTTGTGTAAGAGTTTAGGCCCACATATTTATGGTTGGCCTCCCTTACCTCTCATATATATAGAGGAAGGAGACAATACTTTCATTGTCATTATCATACTCTTTTCTTTGTACTTGCCTTCTCGGATTAAAGTGCTAGGGTTCAGGAGGAATCCTTCTGAGATATTATGATGAGGGGGTGGGGTGGCTTTGTTGGAGGATCCTTGTGAGATGCTAGGGTTTACTCTTGTGAAGATTTTCAAGATGATTATATATTCATTATGTCTTGATCATCTTGTGTTAGAAATGTGAGGGGAGGAATCTAATTTTCTCTCTTTTCTTCATGTTTGTACCCTCTTTCTTGTCTTGGAGGCACTAGGGCTTCTTGGAGATTTTAGAGCATTTTGAATATTAGGGTTAGTGTGTCACCTCTTGGAGACATTAGCAATAGGTTTTTGTGATTAAACACTAGGTTGGACTTCTTGAGGGGGAGAAGAAATTTCTTGACTAGGAGTACTTGCCAGTGTGTTGCTTACTACTTGGAGCTCCTTGGTATTGGCTAGGGTTTTCTTGGTTTTCCCATGTTAAGGTTTTTGGAGGGCTAGAAGATTGTATTAAACTTGGAATGAGGCTATAGTAAATACATGAACCAATGTTGTAAAACTCAGGCTTCAACATGGAATTGGTTGATGATCAACTTGGACTTGATTAACTTGTATTGATTTGATCTCAATGACTCAATTTACTTAAAAATACATAAAATATTTACTTTTTAATTAAACAAATATATTTTATTCCAAACCAATAGAGACAAAATATGCAAAGTCTGCGCATGCATATACCAAGGGTAAACAGGTAAACATATCAAAAATGTTCAAAATGGCATTGAATCCCTTGCATATCAACGAAAAAATACATGGTCAATAATGCTTGGAATGACCTCTAGACACAAACACGGAGAAACATGCTACGACCATTTCCTTTTGCCTACTCTCGTCTTCTTCAAATTTCTCAAGCTAGAACTTTTTTCAATTCCAATCTAATATGTCCAATCTCCAGTCATGGGACCATGCATGAGGCAACTTGGCCTCTTATACCAGTCAAGAGTTCCTTCAGCCTATGAATCCCCCATTGCTTGTAGTGAATTTCTTGCAATAATTGCAATAAATTTCCTCATCAACAAGATCAACATGGATCCATGGGGGTCTTTGATTCTCGGGGACATGGTAAAATTCCAATTTGCAAACTTAAATATGCAACATTGCAAACCCTATTTTATTTTCTTAATATTCAAATTTCATACTACAAACTAATGGAAGGTTGAAAGCCCAAATTTTTTAAGGCATAATTTAGATCTCCAATTTGATGAGAGGAAAACATAGCGACAAATTTATCATTTACCTCTTAACATACATTATACCTGGTTGAGACAAATCACTGCTCTTCATTGTTACTCCAAATGCTCACAATTGCTGAATGAGAAAGTAGTGAGGCAAATTGGAGTTTGGAGGGGTGCGAGTCTTTGTAGCCCTTTTGGTAGGATTTATGAAATAGGTTTTTGTTTTATTTTTATAGAAAATTTTGCATTTTCCATGCTAACTCCACCACGGTGGGATTTGGTAAGTACTTGGTTGAGTAGGTACTTCATCATGTATAGATGTATATAAAGCTTTGTTGCGGGAAACACAACCCCTACCTTGTTCTAGGCGCTTTTTGGAAAGCGAACTTTGAAATGCATTGAAACACTCTTGAAACATGTTTCCTCGGGGGTGAAATGTGTTTCATGAGGCTGAAATACATTTCATCCCCATGGAAACATGTTTTAGGCATTGTACACCATATTTCTGCCTCTGTACAATGCATTTCAGGTGCTATACAATGCGTTTCCATGATCGTGCAACATGCTTCAGGTCGTATAATGTGCAAATGATGTCTCCAATTTTGCTTGGGACGCGCAAAAATCATTTTTCAATAGTTTAAAAAATAATTTAATTCAGTTAGTTTATTTTAATAATAATTTTAGTTAGATTTCTAGAAGCCTTTAGAAAAAAAATATCCTTTTAAAAGAGGCCCCTTTCATTTCTCCTCGCTCTTTGAGGCTTGAGCAAGGGAGAATTGAGCACTTAGCAAAGGAATTTGAGCAAGGGGTACTTGAGAAAGGGCAAGCAAGAGAGGGTTTAGACTATTAAGTTGCTACAACCATTCTACTATTATTTTGTGGTGTTTTGGGCAGCTACAACCATATTTTTTGGCTGTTTTGTGATGTTTTTGGACAACTACAACCATGCTTGCTGCTAAGTTGCTGTTTTCTGTGTGTTTTTGGACAGTTACAACTAGCATTGCTGTTGTTTTGTGGTGTTTTGGGCTGCTACAACATAGATTTTGGTTGTATTTTTGTGTTTTTGGACAGTACAAGCATCATTGGGTTCTGTTTTGTGTTGTTTTCTGGGCAGCTTTAGCTATATAAAAAATTTGGTGGTAAGAAGCTAACACTTTTAAGTTTATTTGGCTTTTTTCTAAGAATGTATTTCTAAGAGTTTTCTAAGCCTCAAGGAAATGATTAACTTTGTTATTTCTTTTTTCATTTTATTTATTGCACATTTGGTTTTGTATTTTTTTCGCAACAATAATGGCTTGCATTCAAGGTGCTTCTAGTACAATGCCCAAGAGCAACACAAGGACCGACTTCTATCCTCTTTGGAAACATGTAACAAAGGTTTCCAAAATGGGAGGTGGTGGTGCGTGGGAATGGACATGCAATCTGTGTCAGAAACCTTAAAAGGGCTCTTACCCAAGAGTGAAGGCACATTTTTTGCTGGAAAAGGGAAAGAGTGTGGATGTTCACCCAAAGACAACTAACCCAAAGTAAGGAAGAAGTATGATATTGGGCAAGAAGAGGCTAATGGGCTTAAAAAAATACATGATTAACTTGCCAACGCTACTCGTCATGATCTAAACATTGAACTAGGGATTGTGCTTGAAACAAGGAATTTGAGAGCAACTCAACAACAACATGAACAACCAACATAAAAAAATGTTAGGAGTCCATCATTTCAAGAGACTAGACTAGCTAAAATGATCATTGCACCAGGGAGAGAGGAAGCTAAATCAAGTGTGGCAAGGGCCATATATGCTCGTGGTATCTCTTTAAACGTGATTTGGTCTCCTTATTGGCAAGATTTGGTGAGGGCAATTAGCACAACCCATCAAGGGTTCAAGGGGCCTAACTATGAAAAAGTTTGAACTAAATTGCTCAAAAAGGAGAAAGAGATTGTCTAGTATGTTTTAGCACCTATTCGTGCTTCATGGAGTAGCTTTAGGGTTAACATTATCTCAAAGGTATGGGCAGATACTAGGCGTAGGCTTTTAATTAATATCATTGACAATTCACCAAAAAAAATGTCTTTGAAGGTTGAAGTCTATTCATTGGAGGTAAAGGATGCTCCATTCATTGTTGATAGTTTAATTAGAGATATTGAGCAAGTAGGACTTGCTAAGGTCATGCAAGTTGTCACAGATAATGCACCAGTTTGCAAAGAGGCAAGGTTGATTATTTAGAGCAAATATGATCACATTTTTGAACTCCCTGCATTGTCAATAGTCTAAATTTGGTCTTAGAGGAGATTGATAGTAAAGTTCCATGGATTCAGGAACTTACATGACAAGCAAGGTAGATAATTAAATTCATCAATAACCACCATCAGTCTCGAGCAATATTTTTTGAATACTCTAGGTTAGAGTTGTTGAGCAAGAAGAATTCTTGCTCAAGTTCACATACCCTGTAGCTGAGCTTCTTCGAAGTGTTGATACAGACAAACATTTCTTGGGAGAGGTTTATGATGGTATGGATATCATGGTTGAGAAAACTATGGAAATCATTGCTCAGGAATCTCCTTAGCTTCTAATTGTTGATGCTCAATTTGGGGATATAGCGAAGAAAATCATGGTTGAGAGATGGAACAAGCTTAACACTCCATTGCACACTTTAGGGCATGCGCTAAACCCCATATTTTATGATGAAAACCTTATTGCTCAAGAAACAATGGCAAGAGAAAGGATCCAGATAAGGATAGAGTAGTGGCAAATGGAGCGAAATGTTAGAATTCCATGCACATTAGGTCTGTTCTATGCTTTGGCAGTTTCACGAAACAGAAAACTAAACACACTAAAATGCCTAACTTTAAAAACAACTTTTGCACAACGGAATATACCAACAATTAGATAAATGCACAAGACACAAAATTATTTACCAAAATCATTTTCTTATAAATCCATTAATATGAAAACCCATAGGGCTCCTGTACTAGGGATGTGTTGATTTTTTTTGTGCAAATAGATACAAGCACAATATTTCTGAAAACTGGTAATTACTTCTAATGATGTTGATCTTCTTTTAATTTTTCCAGAATATCATTAAGCAGTTATACTTCAGAAATTCAACAATATAATAACAATAGGACATTACAGATCACAATGCACAAAGAGAACATAAGATTTACCCCGGGAAAACCCACTTGGGGGAAAAACCCAACAATCTTTTCAATAGAGAAATTCTTCTTTTCAACAAGAGACACACCTAGACTTCTAGTCAACAACTAGGTCAAACTTGACCTTTAACAAATCTATGGTCAAACCTAGTTAACACCCTCCAAGTCAAGTCTCCAATTTTCCCCAACAACTCGACCTTCTTGTTCTACCCTAGGTTGGAATTCGACCTCCTAGTAAATCCCTAGAAACCCATAATTTTGGTCTTGTAATTGCCCAAAAAATTTCGGCCCTGTAACTGCGCAGAAACTTATGCGAGCTAGAGAGAGAGAGAGATCCTCCACATGTGCGAGCAAGATAGAGAGAGAAAGAGATGGATTCGTCCTTTTTCGCCCTCCTTTTCCTTCTTGTCCTTCGCTTAGATGCCCAAAAGATTCTTGTTTGAGAGAGAGTGAATTGCTGCCTTGAGGAGGTCTAACTATCTTTATATGGTGATCAGCTGGGTCGAATGGGTGTCTCTTCTGCCCGGGCTGACTTGAATTGGGGGGAGGCCGAATTGACTAATTTTGGAGCCAAAAATTCAAATTCGAAAATACAAAATTTTCTCTTTTAAAAGTCCATAAGGACATGACTCAAAAGTAAATTTTTCTTTTGACTCTAGCATGAAGAACATGCTTTACATCAATCAATATAAATACATCAAGGGCTAAATTATACATTATGAAGACCGACCATAGTTACAAAATTCAACACTCCCTCTTAACTAGGGAGGTATTCATAATAATTGTCTTAGACGTTCTCAAGTTGGCAAATTTGTATAAGAAAAGGTTATAACAAATCATCATCATCATCATCATCATCAACAACAACCTAGTCAACAACTCTGACAGAAGGTAAATCATTAGCATCAACTAGTTGCCACAATTGGTAGGCACCATCGACCCATAAGCTTGGTCGGTACTCCTGACACATGGCATAATATTTAGCATCAACTAGTCATCATAAGTTTGGTTCGTACCACTAACCCATAATCTTGGTCAGTACTCCTAACCTAGATTAGTCTTGGTTCAACATTCTTTGGGTTGGTATCTCTAACACCTTGGTGAAACTCCAAAGGCCACACTCCACATGAGCAACTGGGTCTGATGCTAAATGAGCTCCTCATCCTAACTAGAGAGATTGAGCCTGATGCTGAAAGCCACACAGTCAACTGAGTGATCCTAGGCTTCTAGGACCATTCTCCCCAACTAGTCAACATATTTGACACACGCAAAATAGTTGTCCATGATGCTATCATATCAGAACTCCCTCTCAACGAGAGGGGCAATCTCAAAAAGCTGAAGCTTGTCCATGAAGTATACGAATTTCGCTCTAGACAGAGGCTTTGTCAAAATATCAGTGTTTGCTCATAAGTGGAGATGTTCTTGAGCTTCACTGCTCCCTTTTGCACCATGTCACAGATGTAGTGGTACCTGATTTCGATGTGATTCAACTTGTCATGGAACACAGGGTTCTCTGAAATCTCTACACAACTTTGATTGTCACAATATATCATGGTCGACTCCATCTTGTGGTCGAACAATCCTGCAAACAACTCCCGAAGACACACTGCTTGAGTACAAGCTTCATTATGTGTGTTATACTTTGTTTCTGCAGTGCTGAGTGTGACAAGTCATCCTCATGAAGTACTCTTCCTGTCATCTGCACTCCCTGCCCAATCAAAATCTCTATATCCTTGCAGATGTACATCAATGTTTGAGATGTATCTCAAACAATAATTTGTAGTATTGCGTCGAATTCTTAATATGTGCTTTGCTGCAATTTAATGTTCATGTCTCAGATCTACTTGGAATTGGTTCAACGTGTTTATTGCAAAGCAAATGTCCATCCTGGTATCAACGAAATACATCGAGCCAATCAACTGCCAGTATAAGGATTGATTTACCAAATTAGATTTAGAGTCTCTCAACTTCTTGAAATTAGTCAACATGGGAGTTGCCATGGATTTACAGTCCATCATGCCAAAATTCTGAAGTATCTTAATAGTGTACTTTGCTTTACCAAGGAAGATTTCACCAGGCTTTTGCCATACTTCCAATCCCAAATAATAATGCATCAAGCCAAGATCCTTCATGTCAAATTCAAAGGCCAACTCCCTGTTACACTTAATAATGAGATGCCCAACACTTGTCAGAAATAAATCATCAACATATAGCAATAAAATCACAGGTGCATTGTTCACAACCTTGAAATAGAGGTTTGGATCAACATCTCCCTTGGAGAACTCAAGTTTCGTCAGGTAGCTATCAATTCGAGCTTACCAAGCTCTTGGAGCTTGCTTGAGTCCATACAAGGCTTTCTTCAGCCTGCAAACATGAGATTCCTTCCCATGCACCTCAAAACCTTGAGATTGCTCTATGTATACCTCTTCCTCAATTACACCATGGAGAAAAGCAAATTTTACATCCGTCTGATGTAAACTCCAACCCAAAGAGGCAACAAGAGAAATGATAGATCTAATAGAGGTGTACCTGACAACTAGAGCAATGGTCTAGTCATAGTCCTCTTCCTCTTTTTGGGAGAACCGTCTAGCCACAAATCACGCCTTGTATTTGTCAATACTTCCATTTGTTGCATGCCTGATCTTATATATCCATTAAGAAGTCACCACTAACTTCCCTTTAGATCTTACACAATTTCCCATTCGTCATTCTTCATGATGGATTAGTATTTTTCAATCTTAGCATCCTTCCACACTTGTTGGGTAGCTGCTTCTTCATAAGTGGAAGGTTCTGCATCAATGAGATTAGTCATAAAAGCTGCATAACTAGAGAACCATATAGGTCTCTTACTTTCTCTGAATGGCCATATGGAGTTGCATGTCATTATGCTTCTTGCAAGGTAGATCTAAGCTATTCTGGTCTATTCTTGATCTCAAGAACATTTGGTTCAACAGATTCAGAAGGCCCTTTTGGCTCTTCAATATCTTTTGTAGGACTTCAAACTTCTTCCTTAGAATCCTCTTGTTCTTCTTCATCATTGGATCCCATGAAAGCTTCTTTAGACTTCCAATATGCGACCTTCTCATCAAAGGTAACGTCCTGGATCACCTCAACCTATCGCTCCTCTAGAATGTTGATTCTATAAACTTTTGATGATTCACTATAATCAACAATTTTTCTTTTTTGTTGTGAAGTTTCTAGCTTCTTCCTCTTATCCTTAGGAACATGAATGTAAACCCGACAACCAAAGATTCTCAAATGCCCAACCTTTGGCTTTTGTCCAGTGGATGCTTCTTTAGAAGTCACATCTTCCAGAATTCAATGAGGACTTCTAGTTAGAATTTATACAGCTGTTAAGGATGCTTCTCCCCATAAGAACATAGGAAAATCTTGATCATGCATTATAGCCTTGACAAATTCTTCAATGGACCTGTTTTTTCTTTTTGCCACTTCATTTTGTTGATGATTATAGGGTACAACTAGGTCCCTCTTAACCCAGCTTCTTTACAGAATGCATCAAGTTCCTTTGAAGTGTATTCTTCTCCATTGTCAAATCTTAAAATCTTGATCTTCATTCCTGTTAAGTTCTCTACTTTAGCCTTGAATTCTTGAAACTTGGTGAAGACTTAATCCTTGGTATTCGTGAGATATATCCACCTCTTACGAGAGAAGTCATCAATAAAAGTTGCTTAGTATAAAGAACCTCCAAGTGATTTTGCTGACATTGGACCACATACATTAGAGTGTATCATATCCAAAATTTCTTTCGATGTACTATCACTGCTGAGAAATGACCTTTTGACATTCTTTCCAAGTGCAAACCTTTACATACACCTTCATGTTCTATCTGCAATTCAAGAACACTTGAAACCATTTGACTTAAAGCAGGCAAGGCTCTATAGTGAAGGTGAGCATATCTCCTATGCCATAGTTCTCATGGATTGATTTCAACATGGGCTAAAGCTTGAGCTAGTTGACATAAGAGTCTATACAATCTTCCTTCATGAATTTCAATAATTCATAGCATCATCTATACTAGAAACTTTGGGCCGTACAAGCACTTTGCCATCAACAAATGCTACTCTATCTCCTTTATCTTCCAAACATTAAATGGAGATTAAATTCTTTTTCAAACCTGACACATATAGAACATTGCCGAGATGAACATGGTTACAAGATTCCAACTCAATGGATGTCTTCTTAATTCCTTTTACTGAATATTTGGGGTTGTCTCCAAGCTCTACCCTTTGTGATAGTCTTCTTTCCATCATGCTAGTGAGATTGCCACGATCTCCTGTCATATGTCTTGAAGCACCACT
Organism: Pinus taeda; assembly: GCA_000404065.3. Lineage (NCBI taxonomy): Eukaryota > Viridiplantae > Streptophyta > Pinopsida > Pinales > Pinaceae > Pinus > Pinus taeda. The sequence goes on along the minus strand of APFE030206792.1, from coordinate 7,123 downwards.
ATCACCAACCACATATCATTGTCATCTGCAATAGAACCTGTTAGAGCAGAAAAATAAAAGAAATTTGTCACCTTTGGATTTCTTTGGATGTTCATCAATATTTGTTGTTGAAGCATGTAGTTTTTCTTTCCTCTTTTTATCATTTGCTCCTTTGGGACATTGACTCATGTAGTGACCAAATCTACGATAATGATAGCTTTGATTTTTGACATATCTTTCTTTCGTTGTGGAACAGGTCTTCCTTTTGGTTTTCTATTTTTGTAAACCAAACTTCTTTCTTACTTTCTTCTTCTAGAAATGTGCTAGAAATGCTTGAGAGTCTTCTTCCTTTCTATCTCTTGATATAAGCCTTGCTTCTTCTTGAGCACAAGAGGTTTATAGTTCTTCAAAAGATGAAACTTCCTTTCTGCTACTTATACCAGGTGCAAATGTATCTCATGATCTAGGTAATCCATTAAGTGTTGTAGTCACAAGTTCCTTCTCAGAGATGACTTCATCAATTGTTTGAAGTTTCTCTTAGTTGTGAGATTCTTATGAAGTATGAAGCCACAATGTCATCATTTGTCATCCTTATGTCATGAAGCTCATTCTTGAAACTCATAACTAACCAATGTTGTTGACTATAAATAGATTAGTTAGGGTATCATACATCTTCATTGAAGTTTCAAGCTTTGATATATAGGGGAACATATGATCTCTAATAGAATCCACAATAAGACTCATGGCAGTGATGTCATCATTCTTTAACTTTTGTTTTCCTGCATCATTTGATTGTTCTTCACTCCTGCCCTTCACAATATGGAAAAATCTGTTCTTTGCAAGAATAAGATCAATCCTGGTTTTCCAAGCTTTGAAATTTGAAGCCCCTTCTAACTTGTCCTCTGACTTCATAGAGGAAGCTATGGATGTAGATGAACAATTAGGAAGATCTTAACAATAATGATCTCATTGTATGTTTTTTCAAGAGTGATCTCAGTGTTGATTCCTTCACCAAAGCTTTGATACTATGCTGATTTTTTAAGTGCAATAGATACAAGCACAATATTTCTGAAAATTGATGATTACTTCTAATGATGTTGATCTTTTTTAATTTTTCTAGAATTTCATTAAGCAATTATACTTCAGAAATTCAACTATATAAAAATGAACAAAGAGAACACAAGATTTGTCTTGGGAAAACCCACTTGGGGGAGAAACTGAACAACATTTTCAATAAATAAATTCTTCTTTTCAACAGGAGACACACCTAGACTTTGGTCAACAACTAGGCCAAACTTGACCTTCAACAAATCTATGGTCAAACTTGGTCAACACCCTCCAAGTCAAGCCTCCAATCTGCCCTAGCAACTTGGCCTTCTTGTTCTACCCTAGGCCGAAAGTCATCCTCCTAGTAAATCCCCCAAAATCCAGAATTTCGGCCTTGCAATTGCCCAGAAAATTTCAGCCCTGTAACTGCTACTGCCTAGAAACTTATGCAAGCTAGAGAGAGAGAGATCCTCCACACGTTGCGAGATAGAAAGAGAGAGATGAATTCGTCCTCCTTTTCCTTCTTGTCCTTCACTTGGATGCCCATAAGGTTCTTGCTTGTGAGAGATTGAGTTGCTGCCTTGAGAGGGAGGTTGAATTGTTTTTATATAGTTATTTGCTGTGTTGAATCGGTGTCTCTTCTGCCTAGGCCTACTTTACTTGGAGGGAAGCTGACTTGGTTAATTTTGAAGCCAAAAATTCAATTTTGAAAAGTCAATTTTCTTTTGACTCTAGCATGAAGAACATGCTTTACATTAATCACTATAAATACATCAAGAGCTAAAATATACATTATGAAGACTGACCATAGTTACACAATAAAATAAGATAGTCGCTGTCTGCAATCCCTGTACAATGCCCAAACCCAAGTCAAACCCTTTGACCAAATCTCTACGGTTGAGGCCATGTTTTTTAGGCTCTCATTTGCCCAAACAACAATCACTAGGGCACACCTTGCCCTTCATAAAACATCCGCTTAGAGGTGTATATGTAGTAGCCGCAAGGCTTTGAAGTGCATGGGAGGGAGTCTCATGTGTGAAAGTTGAAAAAGGCCTTATATGGACTGAAGCAAGCTCCCGGAGCTTGGTATTTGAGGATTGATACCTACTTGCAGTAGATGGGCTTTGAGAAGAGTGAGACAGATCACAACCTATACTACATAGTGGTTGGTGGAGATTGTCTTATTCTCGTATTATATGTGAATGATGTGTTCATTACAGGTGTGGATAGACTTATAACTGGTTGCAAGAAAGATCTTGCTTTAATGTTTGAAATGAAAGACATTGGTTTCATGCATTACTTTTTGGTATTGGAAATTTGGTAGGAAGTAGGACACATTTTTTTGGGACAATGTAAATATGCAGTTGACATCCTCAAGAGATTTTAGATGGAGGTTTGCAGGTCTGTGTCGACACTTATGATCACCAATTGCAAGAAGCTAGGTGCTTCTAAGGGTGAATTGGTGGATCACACATTGTGTCGTCAGTCAATAGGTTCAATGATGTATTTGTTCAACACTAGGCAAAATCTGTGTTTTGGTATCAACATTCTTAGTTAGTATATCGCTGAACCTAGAAGAATGCATTGGGTTGTGGCAAAACATGTGCTCAAGTACTTACAGGGTACAATGGATTATGGACTGGACTATGTGAGAGGGGTTTGAGTAAGTTTGATTGGCTATACATATTTTGATTGGCCAGGAAGTGTAGTGGATAAAAAAGCACTTACTGGTGCTCTTTCAGTTTCGGCTCAACAATTGTGTCATGGTTGAGCAGAAAACAAAAGTCAATGGCATTGAATTTTTCAAAGGCAGAATATATGGCATTGATCAACAATTGAGGCTGGTGGTGATTTACTGCAATAATCAGAGTTGTGTAAAACTCTCGGAGAATCCAGTATGCCTTGACAGGTCCAAACACATAGATTTCAGATACCACTCCATTTGGGACTATGTTCAGAGAAGAGCAGTTCAATTGTGGTACATATCCACAGATGAGTAGGTAGTAGACATTCTCACAAAGTCTTTGATAAAAGACAAGGATATATTTATCAAAGACAAATTAGGAGTGGTAAAGAACACTTTCCTCAATAAGAGGAAGTGTTGAAAAAGTTAGTTTGGACAAGTGTCATCCACATTTGCTCGGTGTCTATCATGTGGAAGAATGTCCAAAGTCGTCCCTCAGACAATAACGTTATGTGATATAAAGTGAAAGTGAATTTTTATGCATAAGTAATTAATAAAGTGACTTAAGGTACCCTAAGTTATGTTAATGAGATTTTTAACACAACCATTGATCTTATTGGCTAGGACTTAATCTTAGCAATTAGATCTTAGGGTTAGTTACAACCATTTTAATGAGGCAAATAAACGAAGCTCTGAAGGAAAAGACATATTATTCATTTTCTCATTTTGAGGAGAGAGTGAGGAGAAGAAGCACTAAAGGAAAGGGAGAAGGTGCAACATGAGTTCCAAGAGACTTGTCAGTCAAACCTAGCAAAACATTTTAACACCCTGCATAGAAATCGAGGAAGATTGATTGCATAGATTTTGAGGTTGTTGACTACACAGAAATTGAGGCATAGTGCATAGAAATCGATGTTGATTGATTGAATAGATTTTGAGGCTATTGATTGCACAAAAATCAAGGCACATTGTACAAAAGTCGAGGTTGATTGAATGCACAAATTTTGAGGTTGTTGACTGTATGAAAATCGATGCATGGTGCACATAAATTGAGGTTGTTTGATTACACAGATTTCAATGCTATTGACTGCACTGAAATTGAGGCACTTTGCAACGAAATCAATGTCGATTGACAACACAGATTTTGAGGGGTCCGACACAAGAAAATGAGATAAGTAATGTATTTGCTGGATGGAAAAGTTTGTTGTAAACTCATTATTTTGCGAGCTTTAATAAATTTTTCTCTCTATTGGTTTTCCTTGTGGGGTTTTTCAAGGGGCATTGCCCAAACATTTCTGTGTCATTTATGAGATTGATTTTCCAATTTTCCTCTTAGTATTTAAAGGATTCAATGCGTTTTCATTCATAAGCTTAATTTTGAATGCATTTATGAATGGGCATTAAACCCTAAGAAGTAAGAAACTGAGAAATTTATTTAAGATTGAAGGTAGATGATTGGTAAAATTTACGTGGGTGGTGGTGGTGCTGTTGTTATTGTTGAAGCTTTTCAATAAATTGCGTGCTTGCTAGAAAAATATGTGCTCATCCAAAAACATGTTGAAAAAAAGATCCAAAACTCAACAATAGTGGGGATAGATCATGATTAGCTTACTTGGAACATGCAAGTTTTTTTCACTGTTTTTGATTTGGTGAGATTGCAAAAACCGCACGACAAAGAGCATACGTAGTCAAGAAAACACTTTCCACTCTATTTTTGATTTACTGAGATCACACAAAGTGCAGGGCAAAGAACATACATAGCCAAGAAATAGTAGCAAATCGGTAATATATGTTGAGATTAGGTAGCATAGGGAGGTACTCTCACATGTCCTTAGTGCTAGGATTCTGAGAGAGAAACACCCACAAAGTGATTGTGTTGGCTTTGTTGAAAATTGTAACTAGGTTCAGTCTTCATAATATTCTATGTACTATTGATTTTATGTATTTGATGTAAAAAATAGAAAATTTATTATTATTTTGTTATAGCATGGGTTTCATGCTTTTGGTAAATTTATTTGTAGGTCAAACACCCATTGTGTGCTCCTAGTGTTTTGTCAGAGTCTAGGAGTCAAAAGAGCAATTGTTATATGTAATAGACCCTATTGGGCATTTTGTATCAAGTCAAAATAATTTATTTGAGTCAATATTGTGTCAAAAGTCCCTCCAAGACCAAGTCGGCTTGCAAAAGAACAAGTCGTCCTATAGAGAACAAGTCGACCTCTTGAAGGGTAATTTGACCTCCTTAGAAGCTTATGTATAAGAAGCAGTGGACCTCATTTGAAGAAAAATCATACAAGAAAGTTTGATCGCTAGAAGAAGAAGTAGAAGAGAAAGAAAGAAGAACGAAGGACAAGACAAGGACTAGAAGACAACAAAATTTGAAGTTTTTTGGTCAATATCTTTCACACGTGTGAAGAGGAAGCTACGGTTTCTGCAGCTACATAGAACGAAATTTCAGATCTCTAAGGAAGGCTAAATTTCGTGATCAAAAGACGACATATAATCTAGTTTTCCAAGAAGGAAGAAGAAAGCTAAGAACAGGAGTAAGGAGTCCTAAAATAGCCTATCTATCCCACACGTGTGACGTTGCAGCTGTTGAAGAAGGGCCGAAAAGTTGCAGACTTGCAACAAAGGCTGAAATTGTTATTAGGGGTCGAAGTTGCAGAAAGTTACTGGGGTCGAAGTTGCTGGAAGGACAAAATCTGTTGCTCATCTACAAGGAAGGTTGACTTGGTCTTGGAGGGGTCTTTGTCTTCGGTCTAAAGGTCTTGGAATTTGTCATTTGAACATCTTATAAGAAGAGAATAATTTCTGGTGGGTTTTCCTCTTTAGGAGAGGTTTTGGCCCTGGCTAGTAGCCTACGTTTTGTGTCCACTTGTTTTATTTGATCTTCATGTTTTGGTAGTTGTTTGATGATAAGAACACAATAATTATCTAAAGAAGATGAAGCTAATTATAAATATTGCAAGTTGAAGTAAAGAACATCACAAGCAGTTATCAAAGTAAAGAGAAATCACCCTTATCTAGCTGCCCTAGATTTCTCAACATGGTATCAGAGCTAAGGTGAGAAGGAAAGGCAACTTGAATATCATACCAATTGAAAGGGATATAAAAAGGCCAAGCATAAGGAGGAAGAACAACAAAACGAGATATAGGCATTACATCACAAGGACCTCATCATCATATTGAAGGAAGAACTCTTGGAGAAAGGAAAGAGACCTTAAAGACCCCACCTCCATCTCAAAGAAAGAAGGACTTTATACATTTGAAGCATCTTGGGAAGCCTACTTCACTTTGCAACATCATCCAGAGGAAGCAAGAAGATCACTTCATCATCATTAAAGGAATCAAAGTGATCTCCCTCCTATTGAAGAAATCGTCACACCTCAAGCACTTGTGAAGGAAGAAGAACATGCCTCTCTCATCTTGAAGAAAGGGAACCATCATTTTGAAGAAGGTAGAACATCCCTATCTTAGTCTAAATCTCACACTTTAGTGGAAGACATCATCAGTAAGGAGGCATCTTCATTTGTCAAGTAAATTTTTTATATTTATCTCTCATCCTACAAATCAAATGACTACTTTTTGCAAGGAGAACAATAAACTTGTTGGGACATCAAACTACCTTGCATGGAAGAAGAGAATAGATTCGATTCTCATAGAAAATGAAGTTTTTGAGTATGTCAAGGGCTCCATCACAAAGCCTCCTCATGAACAATCTCAAGCATCGTTAAAGTATATGAAAGGAGAAATAAGGGCTCAAAGAATCCTCACTGAATCTATCAAGGATTCTGTCATTCCCTTTGTAGCAAAATTGAAGACATCAAAAGAGATCTATGACAAGTTGGTAGAGTTATACTCTGTAGGTATATTTGGGGAAATAATATCTGTAAGAAATGAATTATACAAGATGAAAGTATTAAAGGAAGAAGGGATAGCTTCATATCTCCTCAATGTATCTCAAATTAGAGATCAACTACAAGAGCTAGGAGAAACAATGTTAGATCCAGAGATGACCACTTGTGCACTCAATGCACTACCAGATGAATGGGGCAACTTTGTATCAAGCATCTATGGAAGGAAGGAAACTACACCATTCAGTGATCTATGGGCATTATGTAAGATTGAAGAAACTAGATCAAAAGCAAAGAATGACGTTGGATCAAATGAGCAAACACAAGCATTTGTTACTATGACAAGGAAGAAAGGAAAGTTTGGAATATTTGAGGCACGAAAGAAATTTTGAAAAAAACTTGACATGTCTAAGATTTAGTGTTATGAATGTAATGCATATGGGCATTTCAAGAGGAATTGTCCTAAACACAAGAAGGGAAACAAGCAAAGGAAAGAAAGAAGTGAAGCCCATGTGACCGAAGAAGTAGAAGAACCGAAAGAGAAAAAGACAAAGAAGGA
>APFE030206790.1:35909-52479 GCA_000404065.3 Pinus taeda | reverse complement strand
TGCTGTGTTTTCCTCCTTGATGGGTACAAGTGTATGCTTGATCCCATCTTTCACAAATTTGTAGCAGTTAGTTTTCCCATCATGAACTGCACTTCTGTCAAACTGCCAAGGTCGTCCTAACAGCAAATGACAGACATCCATTGGCATAACATCGCAAAGGATCTTGTCCTTGTACTTTCCAATCTGAAACTCTACCTCACACTGTTCATCAACCAACAGTTGATGCCCCTTCTGCAACCAAGATACTTTGTAGGGAGTGGGATGTTTCAGCTTCTTTAATCCCAGCTTCTCCACCATCTCCACAGCTACCAAGTTATCGGTACTTCCACTGTCAACGATCACCTTACAACACTTACCTCGTGACTTGCAAACAGTGCGAAACAAAGCCTTTCGTTGATCTGGCTCTGCAACTTCCTTTGCTGGCTTTAACAGCACCTTATTCAACACCAAGGCTTCGCCTGTTTCAGGTGTATTCTCTGCTTCTTGAGGTGTCTCCTCAGCCTCCTCTGGCTGAGCAACGTAGGTTCCCCTTCCTCCTGCTGGTTCACCTTCAGGACAGTCATAAGACTTGTGTCCCAACTTATGACAACGGTAACACTGGACAGTTCCCCTGCCTCGACCAAATCCTCGTCCTCTCTGAGCTGGTTGTCCTTCTCTGCTACTGTTGTCCTTATCTGTTGTACCAACAGATTTGGAACTGCTGCCCTCTTCATTTGGACTCGCACCTCTACCTCTGCCATAAACTTTGCCTTTTCCTCTGCCAGAACCACCTCCTCTCTTGGAGTTCTGTTTCCTGTTTATTTTCTCCTCTGCCTTCAGCGCAAACTGATAGGCTTCATCCAACGTCTGTGGTGAAAGGATACCAATTTCATCCAAAATTTCCCCTCTTAAGCCATTTACAAATCTGGCTGTTTTCTCTGAGGTATCTTCCACATATCCTGCTCGCAGATTTAATTTATAGAATTCCTCTGTAAACTCTCTAACAGTCATTCCCCTTTGTTTCAGGTTTTTGTACCTGTCTGTACAACATAATTTGGTAGTCTTTTGGTAGGAACTTCTCTTTCAGCTTTGCTTCCATCCTGGCCCATTTCTTGATTGGTTGTTTGCCTAATCTCCTTCTTTCTGCCTGAACGCTATCCCACCATAAGGACGCATGTCCTTTCAGCTTGGTGGCGGCAAACCTTACTTGTTTGTCTTCGCTGGTCTCTTCAAACTCAAAGAATTTATTCACTTCACTTAGCCAATCTAACAACACATCAGCCGATAAGCTTCCGTCATAGGTAGGCAATTCGTGCTTTGGCTTATGACTGGACAGCAAAACTGACTTTAATAATCTCATTTCCGGTGTTATCCCCTCAAACTCATCCTCCTCTGGCTCAACTGCCTCTTCATCACTGTTATCTGCTGGGTTCCTTCTTCCTCCAGCCTCTATCACTGCCAATCTTTCACGCAAAACTCTTATCTCCTCTCGCAGTCCAGCATCTACTGGCCTGTGGACGATTCGTCCTCTTCCTCTTCCTCTTCCTCTTCCTCTTCCTCTTGCTTCACCCCCTACCTGTTCCACTTGTTCTTCCACCTGTTCCATTTGCTCTAACTCAAAAACCTGCTCTGATACCACTTATGATGGCCTCCCGCCAAACTAAGGATCGCTGTTTGATATGACCCGTGTCCTGGGCAATTCAATGATCGGTTTAATGAGTTGTACCTTGCCTCGGTAGAAGGATTAGGGTTTGGAAACTTGTTTCACCGGGCGCTCACTTGTACCTGTCGGTTAACCTCACTCAAAAGCACCCGTTGACATCCCTCTGCTAATCATTTTCACTTCACTCTTTCTTCGGTCACTATGCCGAGAGCTTGTTCTCCTCTGTGGAAACTCTGTTCGCCTGGCCGTTCTGGTTCTTCGAGGTCTGTAATGTGGGTTCTCTCGACCCTTTCCTACTCTTGAAGATGGAAACTCACTGGTTTGGGGGCGCCGTTCTGCTCTACAGGGTTTGTAGTTTATTTGCTGGTTAACTTTCTCAATGCTTAACTGTTGAACTTGCTTCCTATTCGATTTATTGACAGGGTTTTTCCGTGACAGGGTTTAGTCCAGCGGGTCGGCGCTCCAGGTTCATTGTCGAGGTAAACATTCGCTCTTTGATTTAAATCCCTTATCTCTCCTTTACCTGCTCTAACACATTTTGCTCTGTGTCTGTCAGGTTTTCATGGTTTGTCCACTATTCGTTCGGCCTCCTCTGTTCAGGTAAGCGTTTCTCTGGCACCGTTATTTCTTGTTCTGTTCCTTGAGGGTTTGATGGATTAGGACCTTACTAATCCGGGTTGATTTCTGGTTGCAGGTGGTTCGAACTGGTTGATTCTTGGTTGCGCTCCTCACGACTGTGGCCTTCACTTCGAACCCTACAGTGCTTCGTTCCGGGTAGGGTCTTAACTCGTCGGGTCTCTGTTCATAGACTGTTTTCCTAGGTTTGTCTGTGGTTGGCAATCGCCTGTGCGATGCTTTTGTCTATTTATCGATGGCGTAGCTCATTATGTCTCTGACAATTTCATTTGGTAACGGTTCTGTTGTCCGAATATGTTTTCTGGGTTTGTCCGAAACCCTGCCCTGTAGATGAATATTTTGGGTTTTCGAAACCCTTGTCTGTAATATGGTCTCTTGTTGGTCTTTCCTTGTTGGCACCTGTTTGCCTGTAACTTCTCGTCCGTCGATAGGTTGTTTGGGTTGTTGAAACCCTCGGGTAACCGCAACTTCGGTTGTCAATGTTATGGACTGTTCTCACTACAGGGTTTTGGTGATTTCTCGGCTTATAATATAAATATGCAGACTCTATTTCATAATGATGACTTGACTGTAATTGTTATTTGTGTAAATTCTGCTCTGTTCTCCAGAGTGTGTTTCTTGGGTCTCGAAAGGACCGTAAATTCAAATATATAGTTATTTAATTCAACTATGCAATGTAATACTGTATTTTTTTGACTTTCTTTAAAATAATGCTCTGCTCATATCATGATGAAGTTATTCGGGTTACCTGGTTCTTATCTCTGTTCAGTCTGCTTGTTTTTTTTTTCGCTCTGGACGCACGCTGTTATGTGCTCTCTGGCCGTTTGCTGTTGCCTCTCTCTATCAGTCGTGTTCTTGGCTTCTCCTTCTCGCTCTGGAAAATTGTGTCTGCACCCGTTCTTTGTCCTCCTCGCTTGTCGTCCTGTCCTGTTACTCTTATGCCAGTTTTGTTACATTTACTTAGCTATGTTACATGCATGAAATTTTATTACAGTGATGATATTATAACTTGAAATAGATGTTCTTTATTTGAAAAGAAAATGACTGTATCTTTCTTTCTGTTTCTCTGTTCTTCGGGGAGAGGAATCCCGTACAATGATCTTTTTCCTCTTTTATCATTTCTGAGATAATACAGTTTAATTCAGTTGGAACTACCTTATCAGTTTACTGTAACTAATTTCTAGTTTCTGAAATGCATTGACCAACACAACTGTAAAGAGCTAAATAACTAAACAAAAGAACTAATTAACTGTCAGTTTATCTCGCTGTCCATAATTCCTACTTGTAACAGAAATGACCTATGACTGCCAATTGATTTACTCCTAATGTCCTATGATAAAATAAACCAATTAAAATTAAAGTAAAATGACTTGACAAGCCTATGCCTGTTTAGCCATGAATTCATGATTTCATCTGTGTGAGACTGTCAGCCGACTTCCGTCTCTTCAGAGCTGGATGCTCCTGCATCAGCTCTTGATATGAACTTGGATAGCAACACGTTCACCTACTTTGGTATCTCGCACTGGAAAATAAAACGTCTAAGTTGGCCACCTTAAAGACCTAAATACACCTAAACGTAAGTTGGAAAGTTGAAGTAAAGTTGAAGTAGCTTTCTTCAAAGTAATGGAAATCGGTATCAAAAGAACTGTGGAGGTGGACATCTTCAAGACTTTGCGTTTAAGAAAATGTAAAATGAGGTCAAGTATTGGAAAATTAGATGAACAACTCAATTCCTTCAGGGCCCATTCATGACTTTGACACGTCATTGTAATCATGTGCATCTGAAACATGCTCATGTAGTTTTTTTTTAATATATATGTATTTTTTAATATAAAAAAATTCGTTGATTAATTAATTAATTATATATATATATATATATATGTATATGGGTTAAGGTTTATAGGGATGTTTAAGTGTGATTTTTTTTTTTTAAATTAAATATGTTAAAAAAAATATTTAGTTGATTAAATAAATTTGTCACTTCAATAATAAAAATTTGCTTTATGAAAATATAGAATATAATATGGAGTGGTTTCTATTATTTACATTGATATGTAAAAATATAAAGTTACTTATTCAATCTTATTAATAAACATTTTAAAATAATCGGATATTTTATAAAATTTGATTGTTATAGTAAATGAAAAGTGAATTTTAAATTTTTATAAAATTTGATTGTTATAATAAATGAAAAGTGAATTTTAAATTTTAGAATATTTTAGTAGTGATATTTGAATTATACTTTTAAGAACACCTAGAGAGGATTAGTTAAATTTTGGTTTTTAGGTTATAATATAATAGTTTTACAATTAGTGACTTGTAATTTAATTTAATGTTAATGTTTACAAGTGATCAAAATTAATTAAAATTTTGAAAAAGAAAATACAAATAAGGACTAGGGAGTGCGTAACACAACTGGATAAAAAAGGAAAATGTATATCAAGATTTGACTTGGGAAGGAGATGAAAAAAAAAAAAAGACACAAATATACAACAATGAACTTTAACCACAAAGTTATAATGAAGGATGAGAAGAACGATATTTTTTAATGTTTAAAATCAAGAAAAAATTATAAATAATAGTGAATTTATCTTTGAATAAATTATAAACTTTATATTATATCACATATTAATATCAAATTTTCTAAATACTAACATAATTGTAGTAGTATTATTCCTATTTATTTTAATAATATAAAATCATAAAATAAGAAAGTTCAGAAGAAATTCAATGTAAAGATTTAAAAAACTTCGCTTAAAATTAAGTAAAGTAAATTATATATATGAGATTATAAGTTTTATAATATTTAATTAATATATAAAAAATTGATTTTAATTTACAATAAATTAATAAATAATAATAATTATATATTATTATTATTAAATACAATTCATAATAATAAATAGATTTTGTTTATTTAAATAAAAATAAATGGTCTTCCTTGAACAATATTTATTCATAATAATTATAATTTTTTATAAATAATATTATCTCCCTTAAATATATTACCTTATATATATATATTAGAAATATTTGAATATAAAATTTAAACTATAATTTTAGATTTAAAATAACACTTAATAATATTAAAATATCTACATACAAATCATAACCTTTATCTATCATGAATTCAAACACTTATTATTAAACAAGAAGATTGAGTGAAATAGTGAAACCACTTTATAGGAGAAAACTAAGGAAATCAAACGATAAACAGAGGTAAACCTGCCTCCTACATGTGGAACTCGGAGGGATAGGAGGAGGCGGGATTTACGAGAGAAGTTAGGTGGACACGTCACCCCATCCCAATTCAATTATTTTGAAATTCTGAATATTTATTGATTTCTTGTGGAAGATGCTCTCCCTTTGAAAAAGGGAGGAATATGTAGAACACATGGGTGGTGTGGAGTTAGTGGAACTCAATTATTGATTATTACACTTTACCTGCTTATACTTTACATTATTTATTTATTAATTATTATTCCTTTCATCGATATGGGCAGGTTCATGGGATGGGTTAACCCCTCTTTTTTTTCTTTTAATTTACTTAAAAGAGGTTGTGTGACAAGTTTATATATTGTAATTAGGTTTAAGGTGTTATTGATAATTGATGTGCTCTATGCTACCAACAATTTAGCTGATGAAAACAAATTGAAGATTCAAATTGAAGATTTAATAGGGGCTAAATCTCACACCTATCAATTAGACTTAAGTATCAAAGGTACATATGATTTTAATTAGCATGAACTATTTCTTTTTATAATATTTAGAAATTACACTTTGGTATATGAATAACTTTACATATTCAAAGAATATAAGTTTTATTTTATTTAAAAGTGAGATTATGCTTTTCTAATGTGTTAATTTAATATAGTTTTTATATACATTGGAGAAAATAATTGTGTTTAGTTTAGAGATTATTTTTTATTAAATTTTTAATATTAATCTAAATTAGAGTAATAAAGTAGTAATTTTTTAAGTTAATTTTATGGATTATTTACAAAATAATATGTTTAGGAGTTTATTATAAGTTTATCGTTTGCCATTCAGGAAATTAGACTATTGGTAGTGCAGTAAGCTTTTTCTATAAGAAAATTAAAGTCCAAAATTATACAAAATGTAATAGTAAACATGGGCTTGGACAATTGCTTACTAAAAAGGTTGACATAACAAAACTTGTTTATGTTGGGATGTTTGTAACAGCTAAAAAACAAAAGAGCTTGTGACTTCACAATCATTCTAAAAATTAAGAGGAGACAAAGGGTCACACCTCAATGTGAGTTGTAGCAACGTTATCAATCATTCATGGACTAGATCTTTGGGCCAAGATAGCCTTGATATGCATTAAAAAATAATCCAAAGCTTTCATTTACCATTGCGTTTCGTCAAGCACTAGCATGATTTCATCTTTAGCATCATTCCTTTCTCAGAAAACCAAGCCCAGAAGTATATTTGTTTGCAAATAAAAAGATAGTGATTATGGTATCCCCTAGTATGCTATGTGTATGGAACCCAAGCAACCACAACAAGGATGTTTGACTTTGGGTGGAAATCTCATTCCTAAATGACTACCTCTTTAGCTTCCTACAACTTCTGTTGAATTTTCTATGAAGTCTAATTACATAACATCCATGTAGAGGATTCAACTATGTAGCGAGCATGTGAACCACCCCGAGAACCATGGCCTCCACTTCCTTGACAACTTTGTGTTTGATGGTAAGCCATGGTTATGATAGTAAGAAAATAGTGAGATAATGCTTGTGATTAGAAAAGACTAGAGTAGTCAAGGCCAAGCAGGGGAAAAAAATAGAGGGCATCGAGCAAGAGTAGGCAAATTAACTGACCCTGCTAAATCCAACAATGAAGCTAGTCGAGCAAACGTGAGATGGGAAGGAAACATCCATCCTTTGTAGTAGAGAAGTCAATGAGGTAGTGTAAAGAGGCTAGATTATCCTTACAACAAGGTGATGGTGAGTAGAAATAAGGTATCTCCATTATATCCATAAATGGGGGCAAGTAGAGCACCACCAAGGAATGGATGAGAACATAGATATGATGTTACACACATGAGTGAATAATTCAAAATAGTCAAAACTTTCATTAAACAATAAATGTGGAAGAGGAGGCACATATACATTGAGTGAATGGAGGAAGGCATGATACATTATTTTTATTCATTGCATGGAGTGACGACAACCTTGTTATCCCTTAATTTCATCCCTTATTACCTCATCCGGAAAATAATATCAAAGGTAATTACTTATATTAGAATATATGTGTAATTTAGTCTTAGTGAAATTTTATCATATTCCATAGTAACCATCATAGTGCAGGATGGTTTTATTCATTTCATTGCATAGAGCGACAACAACCTTGTTATCCCCTAATTTCATCCCTTATTACCCCATCCGGAAAATAGTATCAAAAGTAATTACTTAGGTTAGAATATAGGTGTAATTTACTCTGAGTGAAGTTTTATCATATTCCATAATAACCATCATAGTGTAGGATGGTTATTAATGAATGACTTAAGAAAATATGATTTCGAGCTTATATAAAAACATAGTATTTGAACATCTTTGTTCAAAAGTTATATATATATTTTTTTAAATGAAAAAGGAAAGAACAATACATTCATTTATATGTTGAAGATATGAAAAGATGAATATGAAAAGGGTTGTCCAAAAAAGAAATAGATTGCTTGAAACTTGGAGCATTAATTAAAGTCTTTTTCATTTTATAAAGGAATACGACAAGGATATGGAGTTAGTCATATAAAAGAGTTGTTTAATTGTTTTATAATTATCAAAATGGAAAAGCACTTAAATAATATGAATTAGGTAATTTAAAGTTAAAAAGTTAGTAATTTTTAAACTAAAATAAATAAAATAAGTTATGTTTAAGTTTAGAGTTTTTGATAAGTTATGTTTAAGTTTAGAGTTTTTGATTTGATATTAATTGGGTTTATATATATAAATGTATGGATTTTATTAAATTTGTGTTTGGTTACCATAATTATTTTAAAAAAATTACATTTTAGTTTTATTTTTCATGTTTCGAGGCCTATTATTGTCTATTGGCAGTTTTAACATGTTACATATTGTCTTATATTTCAATATATTATCAGAGGTATACAACCTACAAAATTTATGTAACAAAAAGAAAAATTTACACCCATACATACTTCAATTAAGATTGTTTGTTACTTCCATAGGTGGCATGTTAAGATCTGGACATTGGCTATCCAATTCTCATTGTTATAGTCATTTAGTCTAGAAGTCAACATTTGAACATGTTCTTATAATTCCATGATTTGCCGACGAAGTGCCTCTATTTTGTCCTCTTGCCTGGCTACCTTTACTATTAGGGCTTGAACTTTCTCCATCTCTTGCATGAATGTCATTATTTTCTCCTTGAGCTTCAGGTTCATCACAATCAAATCGAGCTTAAGGAAATCTAGTTTCTTCATGAGCCAGGTCACCTTTTCTTTGCAACCACATCTAGAATATCAAACACAGTTGCTAGTTCCCTTAGCATCTGCATATCCTCTCCCCATAATGGAATTGTCCTCTCGCTAATCATCATTTTCAACATGTGCTCCCCCCTCTAGGGATGGCTCAACCAACTGATATAGGGCACCCCCAATGGCTTCTCCCTTTGAATCCCTATGTGCATAGTCACCTTTCTTCCATTCTAGAATGGAGTACATCAAGATTCTTGGCCCATATATATAGGACCATCCCTATTGAACATTGTGGTAATATGGCAAGACAATGCCCGCGTGTGTATGCAATGCTGCAACCAACAAAAGTGACCTCAAAATTGCTTCAGTGGTTTTGAAAGACACTAGACAGTGCCACACCCAAATTCCTCTAACTTGCCAAAGTATTAATAGACCAACCTTGATTTTTGTAATTTTGACTTACAATTGCATCAATACTGTATTATGTACCAGAAAAGCTACTAGAGGTCAAATTTTAATCATCCACCCACCAAAGCTAGCAGTTACCATTCTTAAATTTTACAGATAAATGAGATGGCACACCAAGCTCACTATGGCACCAAGGAACTAACCATATCCTTCGCCAATGATGCTTTCTCCCTAAGTAAAGGGTCAAATTAGCAAGCCATCCTACCTTGTGGTGATGTTCCAATAGGAAATGTTGCTTATTACATAGAATCCCACATGCATTTAGCATGATTGTAGAATAACTCCTCATAATTGCCCACCCCCTAAGATTAATCAACACATAAGGTAGATGTCTTGTACTAGGATTGTACTGTGGCCATCCAAGGTAACTATGTCCTTGTGAAGAGTGCCAGCTAATGTCAACTACATGATGCAGGTATACATGGGATGTCACGACGTCCGTCGACCCCCCTTCCCTTTTTTATTAAAATTTCCTTCACCAACCTTAGTTTGATATTCTTGGGCCTTGTAAGGCTTTAGATTTTTTATATAGGCCATTGGGTCTTTCATAATAATTGGTTGAGACTTTGAGATTAGGGGAGGATTGGCCACCCTAACTCTCCATTTATGTTTAATTTTCCCGCCTAGAGCTAGCAAGCTATATTTTCACACCTATCAACTTCCTCGCTTTGGCTTCTCGTAATGTTGAAGTAGTTTTTTTGAGGAATGATTCCAAAATTCCTTTGACTTGCTTCAAAATATTATTTAGGTGCTTGTCTCTTGGCATGGTTCCTTTGCAAAGGTGTTAGATGATGATGAGTGAGTCCCCAAAGATGTTAATGTTTGGCACTTGTGTAGATTTTTCCAATATCAGGCCTTGGAGAAAACCATGCTTTTCTGCCTGGTTGTTAGTCATTTTTCCCAATCCCCATGTGTACCTTTTAACCATTTTTTGTTTCAGGTTGTACAAAACCCCTCCCCCTCCTGCCACCCCTCATTTGGGAGAAATAATTGTTAATCTCCTCATCTAGTCTCAATTCCCACAAGTGACATGATCACAGGGGCTTCACTAAGGGAACAATACCATAGCACATGCATTCATATTGACGGATATATATTGAGGAAAAAATGACATAATATATTGAGCATATAATAGGGGGTAAAGCGTTATTATATTGGCAGGTATAAAAAACAAAGCTCCAAGTTAATGAAAAATATAAAGGGGTATAAAAAATGTAAATGAAAAAATGGATACCTACAATATCTAGTGAAAGTAAGAGTTTTTTAAAATGGGAAGGTGCATTGGGTTTGTATTGGTATAGGGTTAAATAATGTGATTTTTATAGATATTTTCCATTATGTAGTCAAATTAGTTGTATTGTTTAATATGCCACGAATGCACGTGATATGTAAGAGATTAATTGAGTGAAGCCCCCATGGACATGATGAGCTTTGTTGTAATGGCCTCGAGCCTTGTTGTTGAGTTTGAGCAATTCATCGAGGACCAAGGTACAAAACATGTATATTTCTCGTCTAAAATATAAAGATATTTCTCATGGAATTTTTTGTTAGAACTTTAAATCAATTGATCTAAACAAAAAAAATTGAAAGAGGAAAAATAAAATTATCAATGTACAAATATCACATTTAATGGGTTTTAAGGTATAATGCTTATATTTCTATATTATTGGGTCTAGATGCACTCTAGAGTTTAGTATGAGGGAAATGTTGTTATTTTTATTATTTAAAAATAATAAAATAATACTTACATTAACAAATTAAAAATCATTAATAACAAAAAATCGACCTCCCTCTCAGCTCAAGGGCTAAAGTGAGGTTGTTGGTACCAAGGCCAACCCATAAGTATACTCATTTAAGAGTTCACAAACAATGTTTATAGGCACGAAGCCATTACGACAATATTTATCAAGGCATTATAACTCATCATGTCAATAGTAGAGATTTGAACGTGGGTGGGGAAGATAACAACCATTTTGCCCAACCACTCAAGATAACCCCAATTGACAATTTTCTATCAATTTTATATAAAGAAAAGTAATATAGTTTAAATTAATTTTTTTTTAATGTTTTTACTTTCTATTATGAGGGGATGTGTAATTTATTCCATTCTTAATATGGAGTTCATATATAATATTTAAATGACAAAAAAAGTTTGTTATAGATATAAACCAAATATTTCTCTCTATATATATATATATATATAGAAGAGAGAGAGAGAGAGAGAAGAGAGAGAGTTCTTATTCCATTAATTAGTTTATGAGGGAGATGTTGTCACGTAATGTTACAGTTATTTTATTTTTAAATATATGGCGACTAATTAATAAAATAAACAATAATATTGATTATGTCAGCCGAATTAAACTTTTTAACAATAAACACACATACACAATAATATTATCGATGACAAAAGGAAATTATGTATGGGAAAAATTCAAGAAAACCAAAAGATTATAAGATTCATTTAGCTAAGGAGTATCCATGTCCAAACCTTCAACCAATATTTGTTTGTTCTTAAACTATATAATCTGTAACCTATAGTAATTAAATAATATTATTATTTGTAAATTTTGCCTTGCTTTACATTGGGACAACAAATTCTCCCAACTATAAAACTTCCCAACACACCATTCATCACTCTCCTTTGCTTTGACCCCTCATATTATACACAAAATATTAGATTAAGTTTTGTTTGTAATGTAAAAAATCTTATAAGATAATTTCCCAAAACTTGAAATTGATTAAAAACAGGTCAACTCTTATTTTGTGTAAAATGTTGCATGAAATTGGAATACTCAAAAAACTAAAATGCCAACTCTTATTAGGTGTAAAATGTTGCATGAAATTGGAATACTTACAAAATTAAAATGTTTATTAAATAATTAATTGGGTGTGAGATAAATTTTATCAAAGTAATATTTCATATATATAAATTAAGTAAATTGATATCATACTTAAAACATGGTTGTGGCACTTCAATTTTCTCAAAATAAAAAAACAACAAGTATTTATGATATATAAACCAACGTAGATCCATCTTAACTCTAGATCTATCAAGAGCCCAAAAGGATCAAATATCTTAAGATGCAAAAAGATGGAAAGCTTGATAAGAAATTAAGAGGTTTGATCCCTCTCGGTGCTTGGTAGATCTAGAGTTAAGATGGATCTATGTTGATTCTAATTCAAGGTATGAAAGAGATTTGTGATTCCGTCGATACTTAATATGGAGTTGACAAGTAAATAACATATGTATATTATATATATATATATATATATAGAGAGATGAGAGAGAGAGAGGAGAAGAGAGAGAAGAGAGAGAGAGAGAAATTTGTAGTCTAATTAATAAACGAAATGACCTTTTTTCAAGGCATTTTTTCTGGTTAATTTTAACCAAAATTTTACAGATATTTTTAAAAACTTGAGTTTAAGTTATTTAATTTGTAGAATCGAGTGCCCCGGGGGTTTTTTAAGTTGTTGAATCCATTTATGCATTCAAAAATGTATTTTAAACAACAAAATCTCACTTATCTTGCTTGAAATTGTATCGCCAAATTCCAGAGAACAAGGTCATTTCATTTATAAGTTAGACTATGCCAATGAACTTTTTTATAGTTAATACAATAATTTATTAGCGTGTTGTTCAAAACCAAAATAAATCCATCTTAACTCCAGATCTACCAAGA
This sequence comes from Pinus taeda, assembly GCA_000404065.3. Classification (NCBI taxonomy): domain Eukaryota; kingdom Viridiplantae; phylum Streptophyta; class Pinopsida; order Pinales; family Pinaceae; genus Pinus; species Pinus taeda. The sequence goes on along the minus strand of APFE030206790.1, from coordinate 39,590 downwards.
GTTGAGAGGAATCAAATCTCTGGAGGTGCAAACATTTCCTCAAGTTTTGCACTCAAAAATAGGCTTGTGTCTTGAGAGATTTGATCCCTCTGGGTGCTTGGTAGATCCAGAGTTAAGATGAATCTATGTTGGTAAAATAGAAAAAATGGAGCATGATCTTGCAAAATTAGTAATTAAAATTCTTTTAAGAGATAAAAGGTTAAACATAATATATTTAATTTTGGATTTAATTTGTTTTTCTAAGTCGAGAGTTTTCCATTAAGAAAAATAGTACATCATTGATATCAGTTTTCACAAAATTATACTAGCCTCACTTTGACTAGATTTGTTAGCGATTATGTGATATATCAATTTTTTTACATCAAATAAAATTGACTGTACTACCCAAAATATCATATATCCAGAGACCCAAAAAACAACATAAACAAGTCAAAATAGATAGTCATTTAAGGTTCAGATGATGTCACAAGAGCTGGGTTTTCTAGTCTAGCACCTGGGGTACTCGAAGCTTGAATTCACATTGTATGTGCTTTTCCATATGGGTCAAACGAGTGTCCAATTGATAAAGGCTATCTTTCATTCTCCATTGGTTTCGTTGTAGGTCATTAAGGAAGGAGATGATTTCATTTCTGTCATCATGCTTTTCTTTGAGAACTTGTCCCAGTAATGTCTTCAACTACCAATGAAGAATAACCATATGCATATACTAATTTCTCCTTCCCCTGTTGTGCCCAGGGTCTTGGAGCCATCTAGAGACTTCTTGTACAAGGTCAGAATCAAAAATGGTTTGCCTGTCCTTATGGACATTCCTTTCAAGTTGGTTAATTTCATCCTGATTTTCTGGTGAGGTTGCTATTTGGTAAACAATGTCTGCCTCCTGGGTTAGAGCCTCAAAGCGAGACCTATTGGTCTAACCATGCTCCCTAGGCCCTCGTCAACTATGTCCACGCTAGCATGGCATAATAACCCGAACTATCCATAGAACCTCAAAGACCCCAAGAAGGTAGTAGATGTAATTCCCCCAAAACCCAAACCAATCAAACTCCTTAAACATTGACAAAGTACTTCAACAACTAAAGGGAACTAGACTTCCCCCCCACCCCAAAGCCAAAGGACATATAAAATATTTTCGTCACTTACAATAGAATAGGAAAAAACTAGAGTGATGCCAGAGTACCAAGACCAAAGGCATGAGAAGGCAATGAACACGTGGGATGTTGAGTGGCTTGCAGTCTAGGAGTAGAAGTCAATTTTAGTTGTAATAGCTCCTTTAAGAGCAAACTAGCCTGAATATCAAGAGTCTCTACCAAGAATAGGAGAAAAAGACCCAACACCACCCATAAACCAACCAGAACAAGAAATTATAACAAACAAAGCCAGGGTCCCAAGGTTACCTCGTTTTGATACCAAGAGAAATTGAAAATGCCTTGTTGCAGACCAACATCGAAACACTACTTTGTTGTATCACAACATTCAAATCCAGTAGTTGCATGACGAACATAAACTTTCTTCAAACTAGAATTCTTCTCTTATCAATCTTTCAATGAGAAAAAATCATTTCCTTGTGCTTCTAGAGAGAATAAGATTATGCTTTTGAGAGGATTAATTGTCAGATAGAACTTGGCATTCCTTCTCCAACATATACTTTCCACTGCTGACTCCTACACTGTCAGGCATTCACCATCAACAATTCTTGAACCTAGGCTCGCAAGGATGCTGATAATGTCTTTTGCTGTCCACAAATACTAGTCACAAAATGCATTGGCTTGTTAAACAATAGAAGGACCGAGAGAGGAAGTATTGATATTTGGTGCCCATTATAGCAAATAATGACCTCCGCATGTATGATGCATAGAAGAGGCCACGCCACACCTCAATGGTCTCAACAATCAGCATAGTGGCAATTTCCTGACCTCCATCCTCATTTGTTCATCCAACCCATGAAACTAATTTTAGATTTAAAATTATAAAAATAAACGATTTATACCTTAATTAAAAAAATATAATATCAATTTCTTTTTAATAATAAAATATTTTTAACAATTAAAATAATATATTTAATTGATAAAATATTAAGAAAAACATATTGACTAAATATGTGTTTAAAAAAAATAATTTAAAATTTAAACATTTATATAAATAAATTCATTTTGGGTCGACAGTCTATTTATCCTTGAATAAATTTGACTAAATGTGTATTTAAAATAATAAAAATCAAAATTAAAATATTTATTTTTGAGTCGCCCGTCCGTTTATCATTAAAGAAATATTATCTAATATGTATATTGAATATATAATATATATAATTTTAATAATAAATATTTTATTTTGCGTCGACAGTCCATCCATTTATCATTAAATAAATTTCTTGATTCAATCTTTGATATTTATTGAAAATCCAATAATGCGGAGAGAGTAAACATAAAATATTGGGGTCTGTTTTCTAGTCGGACTGGTCAATTTAAAATGACTTTGGAAGATCTTTTTCATTATTTCTTTCTATTCATGGAATTCCATTAACGTGTACATTGAGTCCATAAAAAGCTAACAATTATGACCAACGTCTAGAACAACTTGTCCTTTATGACTTGGGTATATCCACTTGCATATGATGAAATTTTTCATTTCAATTATTTTTTTGCAATGGTGGGTATTTTATATTAAAAAGTTTTGACCAAAATGCTCCGAGGTGCATGTCGATATTGATGGGAGAGAATTTTTTTCAAAAATTTCTATTTTTAAATTTATATATTTTCTATTTTCTGGATTTTTCATTTTTATATAATTTGTTTTAAATTATTCATTATGAAGTAAGTGATTAATCAGAAAGCAAAAAATACAATTCATCTTTCAACTTATTTGTGAGTTTAATGGTTTTTGGAGACATTTTCTTCTTCAAGGTTTTCCTGCTAAGGCTTTTCCATTTGCATATTCATCGCATCTATTTCATTGGATCATTTATATATATTGAATTTTTATAGTATAGATATATTTATTTGTATATGATTATTTGTTTGTTTGTTTGTTAAGTAATTTTAGATATATCTATTTGTATATGATTATTTTTTTTATTGGATTATTTTTTGTTTGTTTGTTAAGTAATTTTAGTTGTCTTGAAATGATTGGGACACTTAACATGTGACTTGAGTAGTCTAGAGGCATCTAAGTTATTAAAATCATTTACGAATAACAACTTTTTTGGACCACACTAACCCTTAACATGGTTAAATTTTTTCCCATAAAATTTGAAATTACACTATTAAATATCTTAATAAAACATCTTATCATCCTATCATTTACACTCCATAAGCTCCATTAAATCTCCATAAACTCCATTGAATTATTTTTTAACTTACTATTTTTTTATTATATTAATTATATGAAGCGAAAGGAAGAGCATTTTATAATGTGAGGTGGGTACATGGTGATAGAGAAATACCATGAAAAAAAAAACAAAATATAAAACTAAGTTATATAAAAGTATTATAACGAGATATGGGAAGGGCAATCTTAATATGTGATGTGAGGCGAAGAAAAGAAATGTATATGATATATTTAAATAAATATACATTTTAAATAAATTTTAATTCTTGACGTGTCGGAAAGGATTTGATGTTAAGTAATTTAGAAGTTAGAATATTTTGTAGGTTTATTTCTCTCCGTTTCAATAGATTTTACGTT
>APFE030206790.1:8798-35293 GCA_000404065.3 Pinus taeda | reverse complement strand
TTAAATTTTAATTTTATTTTATTTTGACCAAGTCAAATTTTAAACATTACAACATCTCTATCAAATGTTTAAATAGGAGTTAGGTTTACTTATGAACCTCAAATATACGTATTTTCTTAAATAAAAGATGGATAGCATGAGAGTAAATCTTGGATAAAATATATTATTATAGTATTAGGTTTTACCATATATTTATTACTACTCCCATCAAGTAAAAATCAGTCACGAGTGAGGGAAATTCCTAATTAAAATGTAATATTATCACATTTTACCTAACATTTCCTATCACCCCCAACCTAAATATTACATTTTACTCAATATTTCCCCCCGCCTTACTAGTTGAGTTTGTTTACTTTTAAACTTTTTTTTTGTTGATAAGTGGGTGAATCCTGAAAATCACGGTTACCTTGTGGCTGAGAGGCCATGACTCAGGGGCATCTAAGCTGTCAAAGTCAGCCGAGGATTGCACCCAGCCTGAGCCGCACTAGAGGAAACCATGTTGAATTTTTGGTATCAGCAAGACTAGAACCAATGATATTTGCTTACTGAGCCGATGATATTTGCTTACTGAGCCCTTAACAGGGCGCTCCTTCACCGACTGTTCTATATCTCTTTGATTGTTTACTTTTAAACTTCAAATATAAAGGAAAATTACAATAAAAAGTGAACCAATTGAGGGCAAATATTGGGTAAAATATAATATTATAATATTATATTTTACCCAATATAATAAAAAGTAGATGAAGCTAAGCATAAATATTAGATAAAATGTAATAATTACATTTTACCTAATATTTCTCCCACCTCCTCCTCTCATCCCAACTCACTTTCTAGTTAAGCTTATTCATTTCTAAACTTACCATCCTACATCTATGAGAGCTTTATTTCTATAGCACATTATTACACATAAATTAAGATAATATGTTACATATATTACATTAAAGTGATTATCAAAGAGGGCATTAGAATAAAGAAACAACTATTGTTATGTATTTTGTGCAATCATGTTTAACCTTACACTTTTAAAAACACCTTCCTGAATCACCCAATAGTCTCCAGGAAGTTCTAAAGCTTCCACACATATATAGATATTATGTATTCATCCATTCAATAATAGAAATAAAACATACAAAAAGACATAGGGCCACCAAAAAGATCCATACAAATGCCAAGTGATAACATATCCATAAAAACTTTTTATCTTTACACACTACATGGATTCAAGGCAATCATTTTCTACAACTAGTTATGTATCTAAATATAGCATCAAACTAAGATGGATCTAGGCTAGTTTAATTCCTCTCTAAAATAGGTTATATTCCACACAAATGCCATGTATTCTTAATGCTATGGGTCATTTTTATTTTTTTATTATTATTATTAATACCATGGATTCTTAATACTATGAGTTATTTTATTTGTTATTAATTTTTATAGGGTTATTTTTATTTTATTATGTTTATTACATTAACATTACACATATCTAGCATCCCGGGCTAGAGAGTCCCTACTCAAAAACTAGGTGTACTCAACACCTTAGCCACTCGGGCGTTGCGAGTTTCTGATGAAAATCACCTCGAAGATTAAAAAACCCACCTCCTTAAGGTTTTTAATTGGAATGGTTATAGCAGGTCCCAGGGTCTTAGAGCTTTCCTTAATGTTGAAAAAAGGTCCTAAAAATAAGATTGATCCCAAGGATCGGTTTTCTAGAGTTCATCTTCATTTTTTCAGGGGACCACGGATAAAATCGCAAGGATCTTGAAAACGCATAAGATTCCTTCAACATTTAGGCCCGTTAACACTATTAGGAGTTTCTGTTAAGGACCCAGTTAACCTCAAGGATAGGAAGGGTGTTTACATCATTCCTTGTTCATGTGGGACTCCTTATATTAGTGAGACTGGTCAATCAATAAATCAAAGGATTTGAGCATGCTGCGGACATCAAACATGGAAGGTCTCGCTCCTCCGCTTTGGCAGAACATGCATAAAATACTAATCATCACATATGCATAGAAGAGACTAGGGTCATTGCTAGGATTGACCATTTTCATTATCATAAACTTAAAGAGGCCTTAGAAATTGAAAAGAGGCATGTTAATCTAAATAGAGACGATGGCTGGAGTATCAACAGGTGTTGGATCCGTGCTCTATCTTCCTAAGCTTTTTTCTTTTTATTTATTTTCATTTTCAATTATTTATTATTATTATTATTTTTTTCCTCTATCTGATTATAAAATTATGTGAAGAATAAAATTTATTGATACTAATTTAACAATATTGTTTATAATATTATTATTATTATAAATACTATTCCTTAGTATAGTATTACTAATTATTTATAAGAATAAAATTTATTAATACTAATTATTTGGAAGAATAAATTTTAATACTAAATTTAACATATATGTTTATAATATTATTACTCATTATAATACTAAGAATATTCTTAGTAATAGTATATTTTTTTTCTCGGTAAAACTATTCTACTATTTACATTAACAGAGAACAATTACAACATTACTGACAAAGAGAACCAGCTGCCTGGGGGTAATGGCAGCGTGGAACATTAGAATTTGCAGTCATTGAGGACGAACCAAACCTTTAGGCTTTCCCACGCAGGGGGGCCAGAGGAGTAAAAAAAAACCATTCCTGCGCAGGGGAGCCCAAAAACGATTTGACAGAGACCAATATCCAACCACATAGAAAAAGTCCCAGAACCTGAACACAGACAAATGCTCTACAACATTGACACAGTTACTCAACAACTTTGACACAATTACATAGCCAAAAACATCAGAATTGACAAAAGCCCTCATTATCGGGCCGCATAACCTAAGAAGAAGCCACATATTAATCTTCAGGATCCTCCTCCACTATCCTGCACCACCCGTATTCCTCCAAGTCCTGAGCTTGGACCTCCTCCTTAGCAGTCGGGATAGGTTCCATCTTGACGTCCTCATCCTGGCTGAACAGCGTCTCCCTAGCACTCGTCGAACCTGCAATTGGCTTTTCCATTACCTTCGCGGGATCTACAGAGGGCGTCTCCATGGATCTCGTGGAATCAACAATTGGCATCGTCTCCCACTAGGCGCTGGATTCGCCCTCTTCTTGGGCCTCCTCGATGAAAAGCACCGAAACATGGGCGCTGATCCGGGGACGGTTCAGAGAGCTGTTAAAAGTGAATATTGCTGAGCCAAAGGAGGGCGAGGAAGAGGACCCACGAGAGCTGGCATCCAGAAATTGACTGGGGCGAAGAAAGCTTGCACCTTCAGCGTGAGGGCAATGGCAATGGCAATGATGGGAAGCCTCATCGTCGACTGGAGGGCACGAGGACCCACCTCGGGAGGTGCCTCGACGGCTGAGCATTCGCTGTCGAGGCCGGGGCATGACTGCAGGCGGGGGGATAGACCAAACATAGAATAAACCAAACACAGGTGGGGGAATAGACCAACCAGACGGGCGAGGATCCTGCATGAAATTCATATACCAAACAGACGGAAAAATGCTAGGAGTGACCACACTTGGGGGAATGACTAGAGGCTGTGAGCCAGAGCTCATCCCCAACAGCGCCAGAGGCAGCAGAAGAAACCCAAACAAATCTTGAATTGGCAATGCGAATCCCATGCTGCAACCGTAAATAATGCACCCACATTTGCCTCGAGGCGCTCCCGCCATAACTGTGGCGTTCATGGGAGCCGAGGAGTCGAGCCCTGTTACGCATGCGGAGGTGAACAGAGCATTAATGCTCCTCTGCTGCGTTCCTTTAATCCATAACCCGCGCTGCTGAGAATGTCCCTTCCCCCATGTGGACACAGCGCTTCTGCGCATGACGAGTAGGTGGCCTTCACTGATCGCCCGTGCCATCACCTTGATTGCAGTCTTAAGCACCCGCATCCGGGGATTCTTAGTAATAGTATTACCTATAACAGTATATCTTTTTTTGTTTTAATAACTTTTATTAAAAAACCCCTAGATTTGTAATATTAATAGAATTTATTTTAATAATATTATTTATTCATTAGAATTCATTTTAATAATAATTGTTCCTTCAATATATCTAGTTTGGTACCCTTTCTCTTTCTTGGTCAAATCTTAATATAAAAAATTATTAATAACAACTATTAGGTCAAACTAGTTTTCATATTCTAACGATTAGTTAGCTTCTCTTTTCATCTATTATTTCGTTGCCTAGATCTGGTTCCTCATCTTCTCCTAAAGATGAACCACACTTGCTGGTTTGAAACGCGTAGACCATCGAAAAATGTTGTCATAAACATTATGAATTATTTTTAATCGTAAAGTCTCAATATTGTATTTTCTTAGAAGATTATTATTCTCAATTATTATTATTGAAATCAATTTAGTGGAAGATATTTTTTTTGCTTTTTTATTTTAAAATATAAATTTATTTTCGTCAATTAATAAATAACTTAATGAAATAAATTGAGTTAAAAATTAATTAATTAAATAATAATAATAAATAATAATTTATTATCATTATAAATGCAATATGTTATCATTATAAAATTAATATTAATTATTTTTTTAAGTTAAAGTTATTGATAATATTCGAAGTTGTATAATTATAAGATTATTATTGGCCTCTAGTCTACAATTAGGGAAACCAGACTATTGGAAAAACAAACAATAAACCTTCTCTCCAGAGAGTTTTTTAGTGCAAAATTAAATCAAAGTAAACAAAGTTCTTGAGTCTATGCCAATGAATATTTAAAAAACCAAAAAGAAAAGCTTTGATGTAGTTCTTCTGGATTCATCACATTTAGAAATTTAGGTCGGCGTTTTGAACTAGCTAGTGCGATTCATCATTAGACACTCAAAGCATGATGAATCACATAAGCCCAAACTTAGAAAAAGAAGAAGCAAAGCTTATTTGCACTAATACACTTCTAAATACCAAAAGTAAAAGGCCATTGGTTTCCTATACATCCTAAAGACTAGGAAGAGATGGAAGCATCCACCTTAGTGGGAGCGACTACATCTTTGTTATGGATTCTAAGACTCGACCCTAGCACTGAGTCAACCTCAACACATTGTAATTTTCTATGTAAAGACTTTAGCTACAACTGCATATCATCCAACATCAATTGTATATGATTGCTAACATCATTTCTCTTGAGAGGAAAGTTTCTGACGAGGGATTTCATTTTCCAATGCAAATCAATTGTATGCAGATACTGGTTTTGGTAGCCTAGAGTGTGCCTAGTGTCTAGAACTCGGGCCTCCACTTTGGCAAGGACTTTTGAATATGAGTGAGAGTCATGCTACTAAGCCACTTCCTCTTCAACAACCTTGAGTTCTTGTGGGATCTCTTGAGAAGTATAGTTGCCAAATAATCAGGCTGAGGATTATGCTATAGAACATGTGTGTGAGCCCCCTTGTGAATCCTGACCACCACTACCTCTATAAAATTGCACTCTATGTTTGGTTGTTGCCAGAACAGGGAGGATGAGATGAAACAAGGGGGAAGAGGAGGAGGCAAGGGGTTGAAGAGGATGGAGCCAAGGGAAATACTGAAGGCCACATGAGCATAATAGGGAATTAACAGACCCAACTAAGAACCTATGACAAAGCTAGTCACGCAACTCCAAGATGGGAATGAAATAATTGATCTCTCATATTGGAAAATCCTTGAGGAAAGGCAAGGAGTCAAGGAAGACTTTATAATAGGAGGATAACTGCCAGAGGGAGGAAGTCCCAATCAGGAGTTGAAGTAGGAAAGGTCCAAGTACCATCCAGGATCGAGTACATGCTAAGATCGAGTTATGGACATACATAGGGATAAAATCAATAGATGTAATGACCACCATATCTTAAGAAAGACAGACTAGTAACATTTACATGTTAGTAAATAAGGGATAGCTAGGCACATCGACCCCATTCATTGCTTGAGTTGACGACAACCTCCCCCACTAACCACCCCGTTCATCCCTTATCACCCCATATGGGGAAATATTAACAACCATTATTATTATTTAGGTCTTTTGTTATTTCTTTTTATATTTGACATAAAAATTTAGAATTATTTTCATGATTTAATAAAAGATTAAAGAAAACAAATGGGCTTTAAAAACTAATCAAATCTAATTTTTAATTATAATATGATTTATTATTTGTAAAATTATTATTATCTAGTTCACCTTACTTAAGGTATTTTTAATTTCCTTTTATATTTATATAAAAATTTAATAAAATATTCGATAAAAACAAAAGGATTTAAAAGATGCATCAAATTTGATTTATAAATATATTAATTTAAAAGTATTTTCATGATTTAATAAATCAAATTGGTTAAAAAATTAGTTATATTCGATTTACAATTGTTTTCATGAATCAAATGTAATATGTTATCATTATTTGATTTAAATATAATATGTTATCATTATTTGTAAGATTAATGTTAACAATTAATTGTTTAAATCACTCTATTTGAAAGTATTTTGTTATTCCACGAATTAGGTGTTAGAGAGGGTTATGAAGATTGGTCCGGTTACATGGCAAGTTTAGGTTAAGGCCTAATGCATGGATGAAGATGTTTGCAAGAGGAGTCATGTTTGTCGAATGATGATCATGACCAGGAGTGTGGTAAATGGCGTATGTTTGTGCGAGTTGATGTTGAGGAGACAAATAACTAAGGGTAATTTGGCCCTCACAAACACTTATGATGCCAAAGCCATGGTTGATTATGATTTTAGTTGGCTGTGGGATAGCGAGTATGGTTGAAATCATACATGGGAAGGAGTGAGCTTGTTTTAGTGAGATCCACTCTATCACTCTCTTGGTTTCATGTATTAACTCTGGTCTCTTTCCTTTTCTTTGTTTCTATTTGGTTGTTATTGTTTAACTCTTAGGCTTTTTGGTCCTTATCTCTATTGTTCCATAGGTTATTGAAGCTTGTTACAACATGCATTTTTTTTGGGTGTTAATATCATTCCAGGGTCAATTTCTATCTCTATGTTAGGTGTGAGGGTAGTTGGCTTTTAGGTATTGTGTATAAGGGGCACTAGTGCCTCCTCCTATGTCTTATGAAGCTATGGGTTCTTGTGGAAGGGACAAACCTCTCTAGGGTTTGAATCCAATGTTTGTGTGAAGATTTACATATCATAAGGTCCACTACGCTCATGTCTCATGAGAATACCATCGGGCCTAGCAAAATGAGACCTACCCAAAAACAAAGGGGTCCCATGCACTCTTGTAGGTGCACCTCTTTGTGCCCTTAGTGAATGAGTGTCGAGATATATATTGGACAAGATAGGTAGTAATTTCAACAATCCACTTGTCCCAAAAATTAGGATTAGGTTGAAGCTTTAGTTAATTTAGTTAAGTAAAGACATCAATACACCTCAACCTAGCAAATCATGGTAGAGTTCTAAGGATGGGTTGATGATATTGGGTTTTCATAGTCAAAGGATACTAAGGTGTTTGAGTGGGGTGGAAATTTTTTTGGTGTCTAACTTGGGGTCGGGTGATCTCACATATCTTCCTAGAGATCCCACTGGTCCACTAGTTGATAATGCTCAAGATCTTACTGTAATCTCTTCAGATCAAGATTAGAAATTGGTAATCAATTTTTTTGTCTTTTCCTTAACGAGTTTGCTCCAATGTTGTTGATGGTTCTCTTGCTCTTGACTACAAGGACTTGTGGAGATATTTGGTTGTTTTTATGGCCCTCCTAGTTTTATACTTGTTTGGGTATGAACAAGGACTTGTTGTTCATTTCATGCGCTATTCTATAGCTCTGTGTTTTCTATATGCGCTGGATGGCCCTTTAGTTATGTTGGAGATGTTGATCGTCGCTAGTGAAAATTGACAATTTTATACCTGTGTCATATATCTATGGCGTAATACTTCTAACTTTGTTGTAGCCTCTAGCTATTACATGCAAGGCATTGGCTAAAATTGATTTGTAATTTTTTTTTTTTTTTATTTATTTTTAATTTTTTAATTTTTAATTTTTTATTGTAGCCTCGACTTGTGGGTGCACGATATCTGGTTTAAGTTATTGTATTCTTTCTTGTCTGAGCTCCTTGGAGTTTGGTATATAAACTTTGATTGTTGTGGAGAGTCTAGTTCTCTTGTTGCTTGGAGGAAATCTTTTTTCCTCTCTTTGATCTCTTCTATCAAGACACTCTGGTTATGGATATAATAATTTTGTAATCTCTTTTTTGAAAAAATATCAATTACTATAGTTCAAAAAAAAAGTTTCTACCAATAATAATCAATATAGATTTATTTATGTTTAAATAACATTCCAGCTTAACACATTTAAAAACCATATTCACATAAAAGCTAAAACTTTTTAAAGAAGAAAAAGAAAACTGAAGAGAAAAAAAGTAATAATAATAATAATTTAAAGATAAATAAAATTTGGTTGCCAAAATGATTGAAACTTAAAATATTGAATAAAATCTTAATTTCTTCATGAAGAAAAAGATGCATTGAAACTATACACTTAATGTAAAAAAAAGTTACTCCTCATTTGTAAATTATTATGATTGAAAATTATTTTAAAACATGGATATGCAATTTAAATTAGATAATTTAAAGTTTGAAAGAGAAATAATTGACTAAATCAAATAAAAAAATAAAAAATAACTACCTTTATTACAACTTTAAATTAATTAATTGAATTTTTTTTATTATCAATATACAAGTATCACCATCCATGAAATGAAATTAAATATAATATATATATATATATTTTTTTTTTAATAATCGTAAAACAAAAATGTTACAAGCGTAATCCTACTGAATTGTGCAATTAAAAATTTATTAGATAATATAGAGTTTGAAAGGGAAACAATTCCTTTTATCGAATCAAATAAAATAAAGTAAGTAACTTTATTACAGCGTCAAATCACTTAAAAAGAAAAAGAAAGGTTGTCAATGAATTTAAAAGTACATATATAATTTAATGATAAAAAAAATGTTAAAGCATAATCTTATAAAATTGTGTAATTAAAAATTTATTAAAATTAAATATTTTTTTAATTAGAAAATCAATGAATTAATAAAATATATAATTAAATTTGAAATTTGAAATTGTAAAAATAAAATTAATATAATAATAATATGTAAGTGAAAATTAATTTCAAGACGATTTTAAATTGGAGTTGTCTTTAGTGCGACTTTTTGGAAGTTTTTACGGTGGGTTTTTTCAGTCAAATTTTTCTAAAATCCGAATTTATTGAAATCACATGTTTGATGGGTAATTTTATGCAATCGAAGTGCCCTAGGGGTTTTCAAGGGTGTTGAATCCATATATACAGTCAAAAAACTAATTTATATAACACAAATCAAGATTTCACATCAATTTTTTCCACATGATTCCGGCACTGGAAAGTCTAAAAAATCTCTCTAAAAACAACGTCTTTTAAATTTCCATTTGCACTATTTTTAATTTAAAAACAAAATTTAAAATTATCACATCCAACTTAATTTGATTTTTGAGAAAAACAAAATTTAAAATTATCACATCTCACTTAATTTGATCTTCAAGTCAAAGATTTATATACATTTATCCAACAAATTCTCATAAAACATGCCCATGCCACACTTATCCAATAGGTTTGCTCTTGATATGGACTTGAGATAGCAACAAGTTCACCTAATTTGGTACCTCCCACTGTAAAATAAAACCTTGAGTTGGCAACCTCAAAGACCTAAGAGACGAAAATGTAAGTTGAAGTCTTTAGTCAAAATATTGGAAATTATTATTAAAAGAACTACGGAGTGGACACCGTCAAGACTTTGCCACGTCACACAATTATGTGCATTCCAGAGAGGTTGTTTGAAATATGGAAATATCTCCATGACTATATATAGATTTAGATGTGTAAAAATTATTAAATTTTAGGCTAGAATCATTTTAATTTTGCATTTATTAAGTTATTAAGTTTAGAATCATTTTAATTTTGCATTTACCAAATGTTTAGAGGGATGAAATCTCTTTTTAATTTAGAAGAGGTTTGCATCTCCAGAAATTTGATCCCTCTCGGGCTTGGTAGATCTAGAATTAAGATGGATCTAAGCTAGTTTAATTGTTAATTATAATTATAAATACAACTATTAATTTTTTTATTATTAAATATAATATATTATAGTAATTATATTTACCCTATATTTATTACTACTCCCACCAAGTAAATAGAGGTTAGGGGTGGGCAATTACTAATTAAAATGTAATATTATTACATTTTACCAAATATTTCCCATCACCCCCAACGTAAAATATTACATTTTACTTAATATATCAACTCACCCCCAATAATTTCATAGTTGAGTTTGTTTACTTTTAAATTTCAAATATAAAGAAAAAATACAGTAAAAAGTGGATGAAGGTAGGCATAAATATTAGATAAAATATAACAATTACATTTTGCCTAATATTTCTCCCACCTCTGCCCCTCATCCCAACTCACTTTCATATTTAAGCTTAGTCATTTCTACAGGTACCATCCTACATCTATCATAGCTCTATTTCTATTGCACATTATTACACATAAATTAAGAGAATATATTACATTAAAGTGATTATCAAAGAGACCATTAGAATGAAAAAGCAACTATTGTTATGTAATTTGTGCAATCTTGTTTAACCTTACTTTTCTTAAAACACCTTCCCGAATCACCCAATAGCCTCTAGGAAGCTCTAAATCTTCTACCCATATATACACATTATGTATTCATTCATTAAACTATAGAAATAAAACATGCAAAAAGACATAGGGTCACTGAACAAATCCTCCATACTAATGCCAAGTGCCAACATATCCATAAAAACTTTTTATCTTTAGAGGCTACATGGATCCAACTCGGTGGTTTTCTACAACTAGTTATGTATCTAAATATAACATTAAACTAAGATGAATCTAGGCTAGTTTAATTTTCTCCTTAAATAGGTTATATTCCAAATGAATACCATAGATTCTTAATACCACTGGTCATTTTTATTTTATTATTAATTCTTATAGGGTTAATTTTTTTGGTTTTTTATTTTTTTTTTATTTTCACTGAAGTTAAAATGTTTACATTATAATACTTTATATTAAGTTACACATCTCTACCATATTTTACTTTTGCTGAGTCAAAATGTTTATTACATTAACATTACACATCTCTACATCTTCAACCTTTGATAAAATGAAGTAATTTTTATTACATAAAAACATTCTATCACATATTTAAAATCAAAATTATCATATCAAAATATAGAGTCCACCAATATAAAAATATCATATCATATTTTAAAATAAAAATATTATATTCAAAATATAGAGTCCACCAACTTTAAATTAACTATTTTACTTCAATTATTTTATCATTTCTCACAAATAGAATTCCACTTGGCACTATCTAATAAAACCAATGTTGAATTTATATCGATTTTTAATAATTATATATATTTTTAATTAAGGTCGATATTGACATTATATCGAATTTGTTAAATGTTAAACATTTACGCTGGACATCTACCCCATATTGTGCTGTAAGTTGGCATAATCACCTTGTATTGGTATGTTGTTTTGTTTCTAGTGGAAATTAATATCATGGATTATTTTTGCAATCTCATGGTCTCATGTAAAGTTGGAAGGATCAAAGAATATAAAATGAAAGATTATTTTATGTGTATGTGTCATATGGAGAGTTATAGGTGATATGATGCTATGTAGTAATCATATAATATATGAAGGGGTTTATAGCATCAAAATTAAAAGGTTTAATATGTCAATTTTATTATTATTATTATGTAATGAAATTTTAATAGAAACATATGATAATGTAATCACAATTATACACACCAATCCAAAGAAGGCCTATGAACTATGATATAGAAATAGCCATAACACATTATACGTAAGATAATCCATTAACATAATAACCAAAGTTTAGACCACATTTTCCCTAATTGATAAAACTTCATAACTTAAAATAAGGTGTTGTTTACCGATGCCACAATTTTGCCCGGACATTGAAATTCTCGCCAGAATCCATTGATATTTTTTTCAAGAAATTCAATCCTGGGAGTGTGAATCATTTTTTGATGGAAGAAATGGATTCAACACCATTAAGAATCCCTGCGACACCCAAAATCTAGAAGCTTCACAATCGTAACTAGGATTTCCAATTCCTGTCATATTTTTTCAAAATCCTGTAGGAATTTTCATTGTTTTCTGGGTGAAATTATGGCTTTGTAAGACTACGAATTAAAATAATGGGGCAATGTAGGTGTGAGACATGATTCAAGGTGTTGGAAAATTGTTGTATAAAGCTTTCTTTAACCCTTGGGTCTTACAACATAATTAAGGTAAGAATAAGCTAATATTGTAGCAAATGGACTATATTTCTCAACATAACTCTAATAAGAATAAGGCATAAACAAATTTCTACCATGATATAAGATCCAAGCATGTTGGAACAATACTTTGACGGGTTTTGGCCAAGTTTGAATCAATCTAGATTGTGAAAAATTTATTGAGGTTCCAAATCGATTAAAACTTTGAGTTTCTATATTGCCAGATTATAGGGAATTGGAGGGAATTTTTTTACAAGATTAGATGGATCTAACTCAGGTAAGGATGACCATATAGAAAAATTGGTCTTGAAAATCAGTTTGGGTAGTAATTCTTTCGTGGTCCATGTAACATTTAATGAATTACAATAACTTACAACCAAACTATAATAGTAATCTCAATAGACCCTGGGTGACCAACATATATTCCTCAATATGTTGGGTTACTTTAGTACAACCATCACTCCCTAATATTTAACATTCCACCAATCTTACACTAGCTCTCAATTTTCGTGGTGCCAACTAAACAATCAACTCAGCACATGATTCAAGTTTCCACCTTCATGACAATACACTAAGTTAGGACACATTAGGGTAAAAATATTTGCATGGTTAATTCGTTGGTTGAGAAAGTTTAAATAAGTTTATATGTTGCTGAACCAACCTAAATATAAAAAATAAAACAATCATCATTGACATTCATTGTGTAAGAGCTTGATCACTAAACACTACCTATCTCAATCAATTGATCCTTCTTCATGTCGCTCTAATCACTTAGTTTCTTTTCCCCTTTTGTTTGACAATATCATATTGTATAATTTTGCATCCACATAACTTGAGCCATAACTGTTGGCACTCTGTATATTATAACTCGTGTTAATGCACAAAGTGCCCCCAGTAAAACCCCACTAGATACTATCCGTTTTTGACATCACCTACAAAATAGGTGAAGTCTCAACCAAGACACCTATGGGGACTACATGAACCAATATTTTGTAGTGACAAAAGGAATTGGAATTGAATGTGTGCAAAAATTATACAATCCTCAACTCATGATTCATATGATAACTTAGATGGTAAATACTTAGAGCAAACATCAGTGCATTTCCAAACATAAATAAATTTTTAAAGGGGTGCCCCAAACATTCAATGTGTTGTGACATTCTTAACATCTTGCCATAAACTGCAAGAATAACACATAATTAACACAACACACAAATATCCATAAGAAACATGAAAATGGGACACAACAATCTTCGACCATGTTCTACTATAGTTAAAAAGGGGTGCCAAATGCAAGGTTACAACATTGCAGCATCACTCCAACTTGGATCACAACATTATTATTGTGATCCAAGTTAGCATCATATCATTATAGTATTATAGCATTAGCAATAAACTAACAAAACCTAAGCATTAACCAACTTGGAAAACTAATCAACCAACCCAAATCCCTTCTGCATCTGCCTATTTATACATATTTACATAGTCCCAAGTTGATTTGGTACCATGGGAAATACTAAGAAATATAATTACCATGGGAAAATAGTTTACAATTGCTAATTTGAACCAAATAAAAAATTGGTTCGAAGATGCAGTCAAACTTAACCATTCTTTCCCATTCGCTTCACATACCACTTCTTTCCATGTGGTTCTCCTTCTTGTGCCAATTCTGCACACTACTCCTTTTGCAACAAATATTTGTGCTCATCTCTCTGTGCTACTTATGCTCCACCTTTTTTAGAACAAATCCCAGAAATATCTCAAAACTTCAACATTTCTTCAATTTATTCTTCCTAAAAATAACCCCAATAGACCCCCAACGCTCACTCGTGGCTTGTCCTGAGCCACTCATCCCTTCTTTTATTCCATAATTTTCTTAGAACCCCTTCTTTCACTCAACATAACACTTATCAAAATTCTATGCACTTATATGTCAATTGTTGTTGCTTCTTTCGGTGGCACGGTCTCCTACAAAAGCTTACACTCCTGTGTTTTTATTAATATATGCATACCACTTTTCGTTGCATGTAGGGCTAATTCCCTATGGATATTGTACTCAGTACAAGATTGACCAACATGATACTTCCGTTTGATATCCATCCTCAAGTGTGGGCTACAGGAAATATCCCTATAAGTTATCTGAACCAATGTTTAACTTGGCATCCTAGTGATACCTCTCCATATATAAATTCTTTCTGATCTACCTCGCTTACAAATGAAACGCTATGAAACTCATCCAAAAATTGCATAACCTAGATCGAAAATCTTGACATCTCAACTCCTAATCCTTTCTTCTTTAAATCCGTCTGAAACTTCTTCTAGTGTCTTACGTTGTATTCTTAGGTGACAATAATATCTATTCACATTGCAAAATTTGGTCAAAGCATTTTTCAAAGTCTTGTTAAAAGCTTCTACAGTTCCATTGGCTTGAGGGTGATAGGGTGTAATTTTCTGATGGTAGTTCTTAAATTCCTTAGTTAAATTAGCGATCATCTTGTTTAGAAAATGAGTTCCTTGATCACAGTAAAATTGTGGGACACCTAAATCTAGTCACTACATTCTCAAATAAAAATTGTGCAACAAATTCTGTGCTACAATCCTTCATGGGTATTGCTTCGGCCCATCTGGTCAAACAACTGTTACAATAATTATATACCTTGGTTCTAATCTTTTTGCTGGTGGGTTGATAGGACCCACAAAATCTATTTCCCATTTATCGAAATCCTGAAGTGTAATCTGTGGAACCAAGGACATTTCATCTCTTTTAGAAGGCTTTTTGACCATTTGAAAAACATCACCATTTTCACAAAATTCTTTAGCATCCTTGTTTAGAGTTAGTCACCACAAACCTGTGGGTAGAATCTTCTATGCAGTAGCCCTTCTTGCATAATTCCCTCCAACAACTCCTTCATGGGATTCTATCAGAATAACCGACATTCCATGTTATAGCACACATCTACACAATATTCTATCATCTCCCAACTTATACAAGCATCCTGTGATCAACTGGTAATCAATAGACTTCACTACCTATTTATATTTTGGGTGACAGTATATATTGCAGGAGTAGTTATTATACACAAGAATTATGAAATCTTCACAAATTACTCATCAACCACTGTGACTGCAAATAACTATGCATCGAGCAAATTATCCTCCAAATTCCGAGTGTCTTCCCTTGTGGTAATCCTAGATAGATGATCTAGGCCTGCATTCAACCTCCAGGATTAACAACCACTTCAAAATCATACTCCTAGAATAATAATAACGCTCTGCATATGCGCCTGCCTAACACTGACTTATTCACTAAATACCTTATCACAATGTTGTTCGTATATAACTTAAACTTATTCCCTAAGAGACAATGTCAATATTTTTGCATAGCATAACCCATGGCTAATCCTTCTTTCTCTATGGTTGTATAATTATGCTATTTTGTCAACAATGTATACTAGTGAAAGAATTCGAATGATCCAAGTCTCCCTCTCTTTACTACGCTAGAATCACTCCCAAAGCAATGGATGAGGCAATGACATACATAGGAAATTCCTGTAACCATCCCATCCCACATTTACCCACTTTTACAAGATCTCCAGGGTAAACATGAGATGAGTGTTACTATGACATGACTTGACCTCCAATTTCCAGTTATGGAAGTGAGGTCTAGTAATCAGAAACATATTGACATCCCTCAGGGATACTAAGCCATCTAGGTGACTGACAACCACTGGTGGTCAATCCCTCAAATGAAACTTTCAATTCTAAAGATTTATAGCTTGACACACTGTGCATGTGGTTGTAAGGCTCCAACCACACTCATGGTCTTTCTTGCATGTTGATCAGGTGCTCTGTATATAGCTCAAAAATAAAAGTTCTCAGATTGGCTTGAAAACTATACGACTGCGTCTGTCTTGTCAAGACGATTGCAACACAATTTGTTTCACCGAAAACAAAGTCCAGATGAAGGAGAAAAGGCCTGCTATTCATTTTCCTAAACAACTAAAAAAATTGCAGAATATGACAGAATGATGACATGGCAGTCCAGTTAGCAGTCTAGTCAGTAAGGGGAATCTTCTTCAGTTTTTGCCCAATCCCGCTTAATGGATAATTAATCCCGGTTAACATTAATTAATCCGAAGATTAAGTTGGCAGATATTTTGGAGGGAGCACCGAATTCGGCGGAACTGCCAGTTTTGGCAGTGCTAACTGGAGTCTCCTCCAAATTTAGTGGGGTTTCCTAGGGCAACATTGAATGCAACATAACTTGAGCAATTTTTGACCAAATTGAGCTCAGAAATATGTGTTCTTGGCTAATTTGGACTTTTTGAACACATTGGTGCAGGTATTAGGAGCCATAAAGCTTTGTAAACAAATTTTTTTGCCAGATTGAGCTAATTCAGAGGCCCAAGCCATGGAAGCTAGACCAAGGAGATGTAGCCTAGGAGGGGTGAACTCCTTTATAAAAAAATGTGTTAATGTGTCTCGTTGATGGTTTGCTGCACTGTACATTTTTGCTGTTCACTATTCATTTTTGAAGCTATTTTGCTCATGAATGTCTTGTTTAACATAAGGAAGTTTCCTGTTTGTAAGCACCAACAACTATGGAAATATCAACACAAAAAGAAAGAAGAAAACACATATTTAGAAATCTGTAATTGTTATTAGAACAACAAAACTAATCATACAAAAAAAATATCAAGTTGGCATCAAAGGAAAAGGTTGAATTGCTTGATTGCTTGAGTTTGTGCAATTAGGGTTTTAATGGTTGTAAAATTATGATGCTTACAAGGTTAAAGTTGCAAAAAGGAGAAGGGAAGCTATTGGTTGCAACTCCTGAGGTAATGCCCAGAATAAGGAGAGACACAAGGTCACAATCTCCACCACCCAAAGTTCCAATTCTAGTTGCACTTGAAACTTGAATGTCTTGTTTAACTTAAGGAAATTTACATGTTTGTAAGCACTAACAACTAAGGAAACCTCAACAAAAAAAGCAAGAAGAAAACACATGTTTATAAATATGTAATTGTTATTAGCACAACAAAACTAATCATACAAAAATAGATCAAGTTGGTATTAGAGGAAATGGTTGAATTGCTTGATTGCTTGAGTTTGTGCAATTAAGGTTTTAATGGTTGCAAAATTGTGATGCTTACAAGGTTAAAGTTGCAAAAAGGAAAAGGGAAGCTATTGGTTGCAACTCTTGAGGTAATGCCCAAAAGGAGAGCCACAAGGCCACAATCTCCACCACCCAAAGTTCCAATACCAGCTGCACTTTAAAATGCTCAAGTTTTGCCTTCAATTGAAATTGAAGAGGTACAAGCAGTACAAATTTATGAGCCTGAATCCATAGCCATTATGTTTGGAGAAAGAGAGCCTGAAGGTCCCTCATCAGAAGAGGAAGAATTCAAGAAAGCTCTCTATACTTTGACTAAGATGGTTAAAGTCCTCTTTGAAGAGAGGAACACTAGAGTGGTTGGAGAGAGTTCTAAACCTCCACATGGAGAAGGAATTTCAGAGGACAAAAAAGATGAGAAGAAGGATCCCAAAGGTAATGGTGGAAATCCACTTCCATCTCCACCATCCTCATCATCTCCATCATCTCACACAACATCATCTTCCACTACCACCACTGAAACTGCCCATACTCATTCCAAAACCCCAAAAGGAGAAACTCCATTACTGAATTTGACATAAAATTCAAACTTCCCATGTACGATGGAGAAGTGAATGCAAAAAAGTTGGACAATTGGATTCGACAGTTGGAGGTATACTGCAGAATTTAGAAACTTTAAGAAGACGACATAAAGATCCAATTGGCTTCACTGAGGCTAGAAGGAGCTGCACTAGTTTGGTGGGAAGCAAAGACTCAAGAGGAAATGTGAATCCATGGTAAGATATCCATTACTTGGGTTGAATTTGTTCCTGCAATTAAAAGATGGTTTTATCCTTTATCTTATATGAAAAAGCCATTATGAGTTGGCAAAATTTTAGGTAGCTTAAAGGCCAGACAATCCAAGGTTATACACATGAGTTTAGAAAAAGGGCTTTGTTATTAGGAGTGAATTTGAATTCCCATGATACACTGCTGCAATATATTGGGGGTTTACATTCCTATCTTAAACACACTATTCTTATGTTCAATCCAACTAATTTAGATCAAGTATATGTGCAATCCAAGCATCTTGAATCTAGAGGAAAGAACACTTATAAAGAGAGTAGTAATAAAAATCCACCTAAGGGTAAGGAGAAAGAGAAAGGAGGAAAATGGAAAGGGAAGAAGAATGCAAGTGTGAAGAAAGAAGGGGAGAAAGTTATCTATAAAAACTGTTCAAAAGAGGGACATAATGAGGATAATTGCTGGAAACTCCATCCAGAAATGAGACCAAATAAGTTCAATAATAAAGGGAAACAAACAACCATTGCTATCACTCAAGAAGATTTAGGTTCTAAATCAGGTGATGAAAAAAAAATCACTCTCATGGGAATCTAGGGAAACCAAGATATTGCAAGCACTAGTTCACAAAACTGTAACACTACTACTACTCCATATGAAAAGAGATGAATTGAGTTATTTCATGTTGGGGTCATATCTAAACACACCAAGATTGACACACTCTTCGATAGTGGGTCACAAATCTAATCTCTGAAGACTTAGTCAACAGATTGAATCTTGAAACTGTACCTCACCATAAACCACACCCTTTGGGATGGATAACAAGAGACACCAATTTACAGGTTACAAGAAAATGTTTGTTTAAGTTTGCAATCACAACAAATTTTGTTGACGAAGTAGAGCTAGATGTGGCACCGCTTGATATTTCAGGTGTAGTGTTGGGTAGTCCATATTTGTATGATCGGAAAGCAATCTTTTACTGCCATGAAAACAAGTATCACTTGTTCAAGGATGGTGTGGATTACATAGTGAGAGCCCATCGAAAAAATCAGAACATTTCTTTGGTTAATGTAGGGGAGGTAAAAAGACTAGTGAATTCAAGTATAAGTTTAATACTTCTCATGTTCAAGCCAAATGATGATATTGTTTATAAAAATGTTGCTTCATGTAATGCAAGTTTCAATTCTGATTTGGTTGGTTTAGTTTATCAGAGTGATGAAGTATTTCAGCCTGTGAAATAATTTTCCTTCAAGGAGAAAGAAACTTCACATGAGATATCTTTGCAACAAGAGGTTTCTCTTTGTGATGGTAGCATGCAATGGTTGGAAAAATTGCAAAGAGTAGAGACACCAATGAAATTAAAAAGTTCCTTGAAAAATGGGCCCATTCAATCATCCCTTACGCCATGTTGTGCATCGATGGTTATGGTGCCAAAGAGGAATGGTAAGTATTTCAAGAAAGAGGACAAAAGAAGTAGTTCTCGCCAAAGCAAAGTTTAAGAAGAGGTCAGTGCAAGAATATACACAACAACAAACAAGAATGGTTTGTATGAATTTTAATGTTGTATGTTCTTTGTAGTACTTCTATTACATACGTGTATTTGAATCATGACAAAAAAGAGTCCTTTCTTGAAGAAACTGTCCACTTGGGTGACATAAACATGTTTAGAAAGTTTTCTTATGTACACGTCATTTATGAAGGAAAATTGTTTGATGTTTTGAAGATATCAAAGTACAAGTTGGGTTTCATTCCTTTGATGCATTTGGGCCATGATATTGGAGGAGGTAAGTTGAAGGAAAACCTCTCCAAGTTGGATGCCATTATTGATTGGTCAATGCCCAACATCGTCATTTTGATAAGAGGTTTGTTGGGAGCAGCCCAATGTTGGAGGAGAGTTGTTGTTGACATTTCGTCTTTAAAAGCTCCTTGGCATGCATTGTCATGTGTGTGCAAAGTCTTCTAGTGGGGAGGAAAACAACAAGAGGCATGTGTTGCTTCAAACCAAATGACCAGTTCAATTTTTTTTATGCTCTTTCAAACTTGAAAGGTTCATTTGAGTTTTAGGTTTATGCAAGCAACTTCACCATCTTATTTCAATCAGAAGATTTCCATGGTGTAAAGATTAAGTTGCAGCAATCCATGCACTTTCATTGGATGGATAGTTGTCAAAATTTTCACTTGGTTCGAAGGTACAAAAGAAGTATAAGCAACAAGGTCATTTTTATGCCTTTTAGGCCTATTGGTTATGAAACTGTTGTATTCAGGCGTCATTATGTTTTACATGAAAGTTATATTTCATACTTTCAAGATGTACAATTGGGTTTGAGTCATGTAAACCAAGTAGTGAAATTTTCATCCATTTGCATTATATTTTGTTATGTCATCTTGGTAAGAATGATGTTGCTTTTGATGGTGACATGGAGAAAACCATGAGTTTCTATGAAAGACTGAAAATGGTGCAACAAACAATGCAACATCAACTTGAAAGGGGCAAAGACAAGTACACGTATTATGTCAATCATAGGTTTCAAGTCGACGGTGCAAGATGGTGTTAGTTTTGAAAAAAAGAGGCTTCAAGTTGTTGAATAAGGAGGGAATGTTCAGATTTCACATTCTGAATGCAGTCCTATAGAATTTCTGAATCAGTTTCAACAAGACGCCATCTGTGACAAAAGAATGGGGTCTGCAAGGCAAGTGAATGTTGATTTCCTTAGAGAGGACCTCAAGGAAGCAAATTCTTCAAAAGCCAATTGGATCAAGCTTGGAAAGGTGAGTGGGATGTACCCTCATCTACTTGTCAGATAATAATATCTTTTGGGGTCAAAAAGGCTTCTAGTGGGGAGGAATGATCAAGTGCTCAGTATATAGCTCAAAAAAAAAGTTCTCAGATTGGCTCAAAAACTATACCACTGCATCCGTCTCATCAAGATGATCACAACGCAATTCGTTTCAGCAAAAACGGAGCCC
The DNA here is from genome assembly GCA_000404065.3 of Pinus taeda. Taxonomy (NCBI): domain Eukaryota; kingdom Viridiplantae; phylum Streptophyta; class Pinopsida; order Pinales; family Pinaceae; genus Pinus; species Pinus taeda. The sequence goes on along the minus strand of APFE030206790.1, from coordinate 14,120 downwards.
AGTTGAAGGAAAAAGGCCTACTACTCGTTTTCCTAAATAGCTAAAAAAATTGCAAGATAGGATTTTCTCTAAATTATATTGAAAGTTAGAGTGGATCCGATAGTGAGGGCGGAGGGAGCCAGCCCTGCAGGCCAGCCCCCACCTCATGTGACTATGTGCCAGAACTGAGGGCTGGGGCCAGAGCTAAGCGCGCCTCTAATCCCGCTTAACGGATAATTAATCCTGGTTAAAATTAATTAATCTGAAGATTAAGTTAGTGATATTTTGGAGGGAGTGCCAAATTCGGTAGAACTGCCAGTTTTGGCAGTGCTAACTGGAGTCTCCTCCAAATTTAGCAAGGTTTCCTAGGGAAACATTGAATGCAACATATCTTGAGCAATTTTTGACCAAATTGAGCTCAAAAAGAGGTGTTCTTGGCTAATTTGGACTTTCTGAACACATTGGTGTAGGTATCGAGAGCCATAGATCTTTGTAAACAAAATTTTTGCTAGATTGAGCTAATTCAGAGGCCCAAGCCATGGAAGCTGGACCAAGGAGATGTAGCACAGAAGGGGTGAAATCCTTCATAAAAAAATGTTTTAATGTGTCTCTTTAATGGTTTGCTACACTGTACATGTTCGCTGTTCATTATTCATTTTTGAAGCTATTTTTCTCATGAATGTCTTGTTTAACTTAAGGAAATTTACTTTTTTGCAAGCACCAACAACTAATGAAATCACAACACAAAAAGCAAGAAGCAAGCACATGTTTATAAATATGTAATTGTTATTAGCACAACAAAACTAATCATACAAAAATAGATCACATGTGGTTTGAAGGCTCCAACCACACTCATGAGCCTTCTTGCATGAGGTTACAACCAAAATTATCTAGTTCAATGGGTGCAGTTGAGATATCAGTGCCACTTTTTCAAGGCTGGCCTACAGGGCACTGCCCAAAACAACAGAAAACTTTCTAGAGTTAGATATAAGATAATCAAAAGTCTAAACAATCAATACTAAAGCTAGATCTTGTCCAAGACATGCCTGATACATGATATACATTTCATCAAACATATGGTAAACATAGTAGCTACAAGTCATGAATGCATATCTGATCACAATCTTCTTAAATTCATCAAAGAATCATCTAGAAAGCTCAATGCCCTCTCAATTTAGCTGTCACAACGCTTGTTAGCTCATACATACATTAACCATTCCATAACTAACCAAACCATGAACAAGATCCATCGTAAGAGCACATCATTCAACCATGCCTATAACCAACATATAACTAGAATAAAGTCCATGACAAATCAACTATAAGATCAACAAAATAACCATTACATGTGCTCATAGATCAAAATAGGAAAATAAATCATATTAATCATATGCAAAATCCAACCAAGTCAAGGACTTCCACATACCACCCAACCATAGATTGGACAAAACCAAATATCTCTTTAAGCCAATCACCCTTGTACCATATTCCATAACGTGGGATCATACAGGTTAAACCAAAATAAAACCAACCAAGGCTTCTAGAGGCAAAACCACCTCAACCCACAATGACAATTATTTCACCTAAACTAGTACATAAATCACTAACATCAAAATAATCTTGGATGCGTTCGACTTCCTTCACTAGCTCCAGATAAATTTTCCTATCTCCACATCTACACCCTTGACCCTTGGGAATTTTCCTTAGACCACTTCAACCGGGATCCAAGCCTATCGGCTATCCAAAACTTAATCAAATTAGAGAACCTACTACATCATGGCTATCCAGGGAATGGGAAGGAAAGGCCGAAACCACTGCCAATCTAGGAAAATCCCATGCCAATAACAACAAAATAACCAAAGAACCACATGCATGTACCATGCATCCAAATATCAACAAGGAAATCACACATGAAACTTGTTACTTGCAATGAAATCCAGCTATAATTATTGGTCCTTTGCTTTCTTGTGTCCAAATGCTTCCTCTCTCTTCTCTTAGAGATTTGTTTTTGAAAGTGATCAAAAGTTAGAATTGACAAAAGTTGTGAATTGTTTCTCATGTGCCTTTTTATTTTTGATGTCTATTATCTTCTTTTCCTTTTTCCTTTTTCTTTCCTTTTCCTCTATTTTCTCTCTAATTTCCCTTGCATGCACATTTGTGTCTCTTCATATTCCTTCTCTCCTATTTTCCTTTATTTCCTTAATTAAATGGCATTTATTACCTCTTTGTCTTTGCCAATGCCTTTTCCAATTTCCATAGTTAATAACAAACCACAAGTAATGCCCATTATGATGTTTTCCCCTCCATTCATCTTGGAATACATGTCTTATGAATTTGGTTGATTTTTGCCTTTTTACATGGAAATATAACCTGGGGCTGTTACAATTCCTTTGTCCAATATAGAAAAGTTAGAATGGGAGCAAAAACCATCTTCTCTTTCAGTGTACTCAACATCTAATGATAATATTCTATCCATTGAAACTACACATCTTTCTTAATAACCTCTCCATGGGCGTTGTTATATGCACATATCCTTTTAAATAAACTTGTGGTAGTACCTAGTATGGCCCAATATTGAGCATAACTATCTAACAAAATTGGGAGTAGGAAAATATAGTATGATGAAAATCTTAGTAGGGTCCACCAACAATCCTTTCTTACAAAAAACATGTCCCAAGAGTATAGCAAAAGGAGAACAAAAAATACACTTCTTTAAATTTAAATAAATTTACTGTTGTCTACACCTATCAAACATTAAGTGTAATACCTCTATATGTTTCTTTAGTAGGTTGAACATGGTCCAATTATTTAGATACTAATCCAGGAGGATCTAGCCAATCTTTTCAGTGCTCAGTATTCAATGTCTTCAATAGATTTAGAGGTTCGTGGTTCAGAGGATCGATGTCATCATCAAATTCACTGATGTGTTTATGCTTCGGTAATGTTCATGGTCGATATGGTTGATTGTGTAAAAGGATTCAAAGTTAAAGTACCTGGTCAACGACATAGTCTTGTCTTCATCACCACTAGTGTCAGTTGCAAAGATGTGATGGTCGTCGTCATGCAATATTGACGAATGTCGCATGGAGACCACAAGGATGTACAAGGGTTGATTGTCTGATAAAGGCTTCAGTTTCACCGATGTCACTTTGCAGAGCCGACATGGGTCTTAAAAAGTTAAAAGAAACCTAAAAGACCTAACCCTAGACCTACACCCTAACTCCTAAGCTATATTTATTCATCATTGTTTGCCCTAAGAATCCTATGCTCATAATCCTATGTCTAAACCAAGCATTTTTACCTAAGCACTAAATCCTAATCAAACCTTTTGAAAACCCTAAGCTATAACATACACATATGCTTAAATTCTAAGCCTATTCCTATGTTAAACACATGATATCCCTATTGCTATGCCTTGTAAAAGAGCCTTGAAAAACTTTAAGATTAATGCTACATTAGTATCATAAGCATTAAAACCTAAACCCTAACCTAACACCTTTTAGACCAAACATGCAAAAGCTTATGTTAAATATAACCTAAGTTATAAAACCCTCCACAGAAAACCACGTATTAAACCACGTCGGAGTTGTGAACGATCACATGAGAGGGTTAGCACTAGAGGTTAATGCCTAGGGATTAGCCATGAAGGTTAGCACCTGGAGGTTAGCAAGCATTGCGGTCCGCAACTGTCGGTGTGTGACACGTCTCCGCAGATCAGAACCGCTGGAGGGCAAGCTGTCAAGGTAACCACCAACAAAACAATTTTATTACAGGTGTTCACATGTGCTGTCAAGACTTCGCTCGGTTAGAATAGTAGCTAACGATTCCATTTTTATTATAAGGTTTTTAAATGGGTTTTAGTTGCGGGAGTTAATAAATTAATGCCTAGGTGTATGCTAAGGTGTCATTTCAAACTTAAACAAACCCTAGTTTCAACCTCTAAGTCAGATCATTCACCATGGAATAAGCAAAAGGAGGTTTCCATGTATTTACAGGGCTATTTAAGCAAGGGAGTTGAAGTGAGGAGTTAGTGCAAGTTTTGGTAAAGTCATTTTGTGTTTCAGGTGCAGTCAGAGGAGGTTATAGGCAGTTTTGTTTCTAGCATTAGGGGAGCATCCAGATATAGAATCTAGAACCATACGCAGTGTTGGAAAGCCAGTTCAGAGAGATATCCAGCGATAGTGATTAGATTTGTCTGCATGCAAATTCAATATGATTAAATTGCTATGTAATCAACCTCTTGAGTTTATTCTTAATAAAGCAGACACCCATCTTCAAAGCGAACCCGGAGACGTAGTCCATCAGGTACGAACTCCGTAATCAATCTTGCTGTCTGGTATACGCTGTGTTTGATCTGTTCAATAGTTCTTTTCACATGATTCTTATTTTTTTAATTCCATTCCATCGCTCTTTATTCCTTCTGTTCCCACTGCAAGCATAATTTAAGTTAACATTCAGATCATTGATGGTATAATCAATTCTACTTCGTTTTAAACGTATGATCATTTCAGATCATATAATTTAGTATTAGAGCAGGTTGCGATAGTAGAATTGCCAGTGAATGTTAACCAGGTCAAGTTTGCAACATGGAGAAGGGATGCTTGAAGAGGGCAATCCGGAAATCGGAAAGTGAAGAGTTGCTCAGATTCAACAGATGTTCTTGAACATGCAGCAGATGTTGGGAGAGCTCATTCAAGAGAATGAGGCGAGAGATGCAACCTCATCTTCGAAATCATTGAAGAAGGAAAAAGGAAAAGGGAAGGATGAGAAACCTCCTTCACCTCCATCATCTCCATCATCATCTCCTTCACATTCTTCTTATTCCAGTTCAGAATCAGGTGAAGACAAAAAACCCAGAAAATCATCTCTTCTTAAAATTGATGTCAAGTTTGAACTACCAGTTTATGATGGTGAAATGAGTCCTGAGAAATTAGATAATTGGATAAAGCAATTAGAAGTTTATTGTCGCATACAAAACATATATGATGATAAGACTAAAATCCAATTAGCTACGCTTAGAATGGGAGGTACTGCCTTAATCTGGTGGAAAAGTCAAACCTAGGTGGACATGAAGTGTAAGGGTAAAGTAATCTCACCATGGTCTAAGTTTCTAAAGGCTCTTAGGAAGCAATTCTATCCTTTAGGTTATATGTAGCAAGCTGTTATTGATTGACAACATCTGCGGCAAGGTAAAGGACAATGTGTCCAAGAGTTCACTCAGGAATTCAGAAAGAAAGTGCTTGCTGTTAGGCCCCTATACTACTAATGTAACCCCTTATTGTTATTAGTACAACCCACTTATTATATTGATGTACCCATGTAGTGCCCATATTATTACTATTG
>APFE030206789.1:0-13790 GCA_000404065.3 Pinus taeda | reverse complement strand
TGCAAAGATGCCATTTCATCAACCATGGCCTCTTTCCAGAGTTTTCCATCCTCTGAATCTACTACTTCCTTCACAGTTCTGGGATCATCATCAGTAATAGATAAAGTAAAATTTAAATAGAAAGCAGATGGATTATACCTTTTCGGTTTCCTTCTTTCTCGAACTGATCTTCTTACACACGGAGTTTGTGGCTCTTCATCTTCTAATTCCTCTTCTACTATAGAGTATGATTGTTCCTCCTTAAGCTCAAACTCTATCTTCTCAGGTTCGTGTATCTTACCTTGTATGTTGTGACTGCTACATCCATGTCTACTTCTTTACCAGAAGCTGTGCATGTCCTTTGTGTTGTGTGTTCCTAGCCGAGTTGGGATTGATCCCTTTCAGCCTGGAACTCACCTTCACCTTTCTCTCCCTTTGAAGCGTTGGAACCTCTCATACTCATTCCTTGACTCACTGCATTAGTCATACCCTTGCTACTGATAGAGTTATCTTACTTGCCTCTGTGTGACATCGCGGTCAAGGCATTACCTTATGACCCACAGTTGGGACTCCTATAGCAAACGGTCTGAGGTATAATTGGGACTTCTTACCAGGGAGATCCCCTTGACATGTTGGCGGGTCCAACACCGTCAACATTTATGGCGCTAGAAGGAGGGCTTGATGATAAGCAGTGTCCTATCATCCAGTTTTGAACCTTTTCATATCTTTCATGGAGTCTTGCATTCTTCTTCCCCATAGGTGTTTTTTGAAATGTGAAGATGTATCCATATCGAGGAAGATTTTAAATCTCTTGTTTACTTCAATTCCATGATTTATGAGGAAGATGAGTTTACTGACGAATAGGCCAGTCTGTTGCTTGCATTCACACTCCGCGAATCTCCATTTTGTTGGGTGCTCAGCGTACCAGCTGACACCGTGTACTCATGTAAGCACTTCTGTGATCTTATTGAAGAAACATTCTATAATTTTGATCCAGACCATCTTGACCAGAAACTATTACAACAATGAAGGGCTCCACATGAATCTGTTATTGATTTTTGGTAGCGCTTACATGACTTACAGTTTCAAACTCCGAGGATCCAGATGAAGTTCACTTATCTCTGGGACCAGTTCGAGTACTACCTTGAGAAATTTTCCTGTCCCAAGGAAGCTTGATGTCAAGCTTCACTAAACCTTCTTTGTTGATGGAACTGCACAATCCCATGTGGGAGAAGGCACTGTCTCAATGCACTATCCACCTCCCTCAAATTCAACAGTTCCACCATCGTCCAGTGATGTTGAGGATCATGTTCACACATTTGTTCAACTTTCACACCCTCCCAACATCACTCCACTCAATTTTCCTGCAGAGTTGGTTGTGAGTCCTTCGAGTTCCCATATGCATTCTTTTCTTCGACCTCCATCTTCACAATCAGGTGTTCCTCCGGATGATGCTGTCTTGTGTTCATCCATTCTGAACTCTTCACTTGTTATGAACGAGGAACAACCCACTGACAGAGTTGGTGTTGTACAACCAACATGCACTGTCATTCATGAAGAGTATGAGTGGGAGCTTGGGAGCTTGAACATCAAAACTTGACGAAGGATAACTCCCTTTCGTCCGAGCCCCCTCTATTATTTCCTAGCTTCTTTGATGAACCTGCCACCCATGATTTTTCATGTGTGTCTTCATCCATGGATGCACCCATTATTGATCACTCGTAGGACTCACTAGATGTTAGTCCATCATTCGAAAATGGATAGGATAAGTTATTCTTTGAAGATCCACTTAATCCTGGATCTATCTTTTCTAGAAATACAAAGAATGAGTTCGTTTGATTTTCATCTACCCCTCTGTTTGACTCATTTGATCATGAGGATGCCGAAGAATTCATTGATTTTTCTGATCATGGCAGTCGTGATCCATTTGCTTCCAATTTTGATCATGGTCATGAATCTATCACAGTTGATCTTTCAAAGCCACCAGTTTATGATGATCTACCTGATGATGAAGTTGAGACACCCAAGTCTGTTAAGGCACTTCAGCCCGAGCTAATGGTTATGTCAAGCCCTCACTCTCTTGGGGTTAGTCTCACTTCTGATCATGAAACTGTTCAATCACCCAAGGCTCCTCATCACTCATATATATGCATTGAAGATCCATCTCACACACAGATCACACTTCCTCCACTCGAACTGCATGATCGCATTGCTCAGGCATTGGAGGAGTCTTACATTGCAAGCACTCGTTCGCGATGAAAGTTGTATTTGTTTCTTTTGTTTTCTTACATGTCTCAGTCAAGAGTGTGATTTTGCTTCAAAGTTGCACGTAGTGTCACACAACACCATGATAAGTACACAGATTGTCCGTCATGCACATGCACTCACTTATGTCCTGTGGGTGCTTTGAAACATAAAGTGTGGTTGTGTTCACTGTCATATCTTTCTTGTATGCTGGTCTGCACAACTAGGTTACTCACGAACCACGTCTTCACCCACATGGGTCTACCAATGCACTGGTGGCTGCATTGGAAGTATCACTTCACGTGATTATGCCCATGCACCGTTAGTGTAGGAGTAGGAGTAGTGTTTGCTTTCAGTTGTTTGCTTGCATGCTTGTTTGGTTTCATGCATTGTTTTCTTGTTTGTTTGCTCGCTTTGCTCTCATTTTTTATTCTTCTTTTTCTTGGCTTTGTTGTTAGTTCGTTCGCTTTTTTTATTCATAGGTTAGTTCTCATGAAACCATGTCTAACTCATGAAACGAGTTGGGTAAAGTACAAGAGGGTTTTTACAGCTATTTCTACTTGGTTATCTATCATATTGCCTTTGTATGATGAAATTTTTACTCTTAGTCCATGATACGTCAAAGAAAAATACATACTCTTCAAAGTGAACCTTGGTGTAAACGCAATGCTTGCGCGCTAACAAGTGTCACCTTCTCTAGTCGATTTTTTTTGGGTTAACCCTTTTCAGCTCAGTCAAGTAGAGTAAGGTGAGGGGGAAAACCTTAACAGGCACGTCAGAGATACATTAAACTACTTCTCTGCTGGAACAACATCTTTTGCTCTGAATAAGTCGGGATCCATCTTCTACCTCTGAAATGAAAAAGTGCTATGCATAGTGAAAATGAAAAATGAAAAAAATGAAAAGTCAAAAAATTCAAAATTCAAAATGAATAAGGTGAAAGAAGAGAAAGGCTTCTTGCGCAGGGAGGTGATGAAAGTAACTCCACCGAGGTACTAACCAGGCTTGCTGGCAGCGAAGCCATGCTTGTGTTCCTATGTGGCTCCACCAGGGTACTGTCTAGGCTTGCTCGCAGTGGAGCAACACTTGAGATGAAACTAAGACTCTGAAGACTATACTGCTTGTGCAACTATATACCCCTCAAGCCCAATCGAAACAAATGTGCTGCCTTGGCTTGGAATGTTTGTCAATTGACCAAAGTCTTGGCAGATGCTACATTCTACAATCAAGTTAGTGTGAAAACAAGATGAGCTGAAAACTTAACAATACTTCTAGAGGTGTTAGACTCACTTTTCACAAACAAGGACCATTTAGAGAGCTGGAGTTCTACCAGTGTGTTGCCAAGGGTTGTAGCGGCTACAACCACCCTCCAAAATTTTTCCTTAGCCTGTTTAGGAGCCTCCCTTCCAACCTTCATAGCAGCTTGCCTTGCGTCGTCAAGTCCTCAAGCTTCAGTGTCTTTCCTTCTTTCATCCACCCGTCGGCGAGGCAAGCCAACCTTGGCCCAGCTTTTGCCTTCACCAAGGTTGCATTACGCAATCTGGAGAAGGATGGCTCACCTTCCTCTCTAAATTTGTGCATTCTAGCCTAGCATTGGCCTTTTGGACTGAATTGCGCATTTATGGAGGTTAGTGGTTGCTTGGCCCAAAATTTGCGCAAATTTGTCCCTAGGCTAGCAGTCTTTCCCAGCTGGAATCACGCATTGTGCAATCCCAGCAGCTAACTGCCCAATTGGACTGTGTATTGCGTAGTTCCAGTAGTCATTTAGTCTCTCAGTAGCCCAGAATGTCCCTTATGCAGTCTTGGTAGTCGATCTTCTGACCTCTTGGCCAAAATTGCGCAACCTTCATCATCATTCACCCAGGTATGTTACAAGTCACTTCTCATGTTCATTTTTCTTTTTCAATTGATAGATTGCTTGCTATGAGTGTTTCCATGTCTCCAGGTATCACAAGTGCTCATCTGCCTCTCAACAATATAGGTACAATGGTTTCCAAGAGAGAAGAGATGAAGACACCATTCAGAGCACGCTTGGGGATGCAGTCGATCAAGTGTCCATGAGCTTACCTACTCACGAAGACATCAATTTGTTTGTGGACAAGGACATCAAGCAACAACATCACAATGAGAAACATCATGAACAACAATTGAAGGCAGCATATTGAATGCAGGGAATGTGGCGAATGCAGAAAACACCAAAAATGCAAGAGGAAGGTTGTTGACAACATAGAGGCGGAGTAAAGTTGCAAGATCAAGCAGATCCACCGATAATGAAAGAAAATTTGGAGACTTAGGCTATGAAGTGACGGTGCGACATGAAGATCACGCGAAGGCAGAAGATGGAACAAAGAAGGATTTGCATGTGTTGAAGCAGCAACTCAGGAAGAACATGAAGTTGCACAGACAGTCCAATGAGTTTTAGCAAGAATAAGAACAATAGTGGGTGCAACATGCACTCGCGAATGAAACTGCGCCAGTACGAGTTAATAATCCATCCCAGCAGCTAACACAAAGAAGAGATGGTGAGTAATGTGGTTGATCGCATGCAAGGGATTCAACAACATGCATGTCATTATGCGCACGCATGCAATCCAACCCATTCAACACACTCACCGAGATGAAGACAAGAAGCAAGTCCAACTGGGGCTGAACATGTACTTTGGCAAGTTGATGCGCATGACCATCAACACACGCTTGAAGATTAGCAGAGACACTATGCATCAGTGTGTTGCCAGTTCAACTGTACCCAAGAAGACCATGCGCATGTTATTAGACGAGTTGGATGAAGGGGCTGAACCAATGCACCAGTTGTAATGAAGACAATAATTCACTCCAGCAAGATGTCACCATGAGGTGCATGCACACCATCACAAATGACCAAGCTTGGCATCAGGTCACCACCTTCACCATTAGAAGCATGTCAAAGAGTTGGTCTCATCACAGTAGACTGAAAGTTGGTGATGTCTTGCAAGGCTTGCTCAAGCCATGTTGTCTCACATGAGTACATGTGCATTGTAATGTTGAGTCATGTCAAGTGTAAGTCAAGTGTCAATGGTTGGATGTAACAGTCATAGAGTAGGTGAAGGGTCATGAGGGTAGTTGAACTATCACAAAGGGGAATGTCAAGGGTCACCTCACCCTTTGTTATAAATATTCCCTCATAACTCATTGTATGGGCTTTTGGTCAGCCAATATTCTACTAAGACTATCTTGAAGAAGGCTTGGAAAATATTGTAACATGCCTTGGATTCTCCACTGCACGAAGCTAGTACATATATTTGGAGGAGCAGACAGATGTGGCCATAACGTTCCACTGATGGGGCTAGCAGGTTTACATGGTGTATTGTATGATTGTGACTTACACTTCTTTATATAATAAAAGCCAACACATTTTCATGCATATGTTGTTATTTTAGTTAGACTGCTCCAGTTGCCTTAATGATATATGTTGTTTAACTTACGTACTTGTATATGAACTAATTTGTATTCAATTATATGAATCTTGTTGTTAATGTGTTGCATATTTTGTTAATGCTGTCACCATTCGTGTTGATTGCTCTATCAGACATAAGATATAGCTTTCTTTGAACCTTTTTATATCAACCGTCACACTCGTCTTGGACTAATCCATGAGTGTTGTTCATGTTATCTTACATTGTATGTTGTCACTGCCACATCCGTGTCGACTACTCTGCCGAAAGCTGTGCATTTCCTTTGTGTTGTGTGTTCCTAGATGAGTTGGGACTAATCCCTTTCAACCTGGAACTCACCTTCACCTTCCTCTCCCTTTGAAGTGTTGGAACCTCTCATACCCATTCCTTGACTCATTGCATCAGTCACACCCTTGCTACTGACAAAGTTATCTTACTTTCCTCTATGCGACATCGTGGTCAAGGCATTACCTTATGACCAACTGTTGGGACTCCTACACCAAATGGTGTGAGGTCTAATTGGGACTTCTTACCTGGGAGATACACTTGACATGTTGGCGGGTCCAACACCGTCAACAACAACACAACACATACTCATATACACATGGTACAACACAATGAATACACATGGTAGAACACAACACACACATAATACACATGGCACAATACAACATGTACACAAAAATGTTGAAAATATAGAGACCACACTCTCTCTATCCACAAACACAAGGAAGCACCACCTCTAATGTATTTCCCGTTCTTTACCATGTGCATCCACAACCCAAATCCGAGGTTTGTGGTTTCTTCAATTATCCATGGTTTTCCTAGCATGCCCCAGATCACACTGCTTTCATTCTGTTGGTATATCCTTCAATATTCCATATTCATAATATAAACATGAGTGTAATATAAGAATCATATTCGAAAAATACTAAAATCATAGATCAGCTAGGGATACATTTTCCCTCTTGATAATTACACAAATGGGAGTCTTACATGCCATCCACATTTAAATTAAATGAATATAACTATCAATGTTCTACAAGAATGAATCCTAGCAAAACTTGAGAGTCATAATGTCATTCATATATGTATATAAACATTTGTCATCATTATGAACATATATAGATTTACATATGCACATTGAGTTAAGCTCAAGAGAACCTTCCTTGTAGTATTTTCATGGCTACTCTATCACTCTATGTTATTCCCCATGGATCAACCTAACCCACTTGGTTGTTATAGTGTTGTCCAAAATTTATTGGAATCTGTCATAGAAAGTCAGATTTGAGACAAATCCCTTCATTTAATCAAGGCATGCATCGACCAAAGGAATTATTTTACTAGGATTTCTCCCTTTGCCTCCTTTTTCTTCACCTCGTTGTTGTTTCCTATTAAATTGTTTGTATAGGTGATTTCTAGCCTCTTACATTTCATCATTTACACTTGTTGTCATATTTAGGAGTGATGCTCAATCATACACCAATGATTGGTATTTTTCGACCCATCACCCAAGCCCAACCTTTATCATATTTTTCCAACTGTTTAATTATTCGAAGGGCCCCTTTTTAGGTTGTATTTTTGTTGGTCCTTCTCATCTCTTTTACCAGATCCCCATGGATTTCTTGTGACACCCAATAATTTTTTCCAAGACCCAAAGCATGATAATGAAAAGGGAAAATTTGAAAAGTAAACAAAGGCAACCAATACAAAAAGGGAAATCACAACAATTATAAACAAATTTAAATAGAACAACATGACCATGTGAAAATGTATAATCAAAATGATATCAATCCATGAAGTCAATAAATTAAAACCAAAACACATAAGGATTAAAATAAAGAAGTCAAAATTCAACTCAATCCCCATGAGTAAAGCCAGTTCAAGACTTCTTTCCAAGGCTCACAACAACCTTGAAGTCTTACTTTTCCCAAAATATTATACAGGGCAGCCCTTTCCAATGTATATTTGCGTCTTTCAAGGAGATTGAGGGAATGCTTCCTCCTCTTCCTTAGCATTTTGTGTTTCATATTCATGTACATGTGGTTTGCAAGTTTTATCCTTTTTGTTATTATTCCTATGGGGACAACCCTTTATCAGATGATTTTTTCCACAATACCAGCAAGAAAATACCCTATTTTCCATTTTAGCCTCATGGGGCCTTTTCCTGTCAATATCATTTTCTCCTTTTGAAGATTCAATTTGATATGTCAATTCATGTGGATGTTTTTTCAGTTCAAAGTTCCACTCAACTTGTTCTTGTTGTTTCCCAGTGAGCTTCCTAAGTTCTGCCTTGCATATATTTAGCTCATATTCCAAGTTCCTAAGCTCAAACTCCAAATTCTTGAAGGTTCTTTTCCATTTGATGGATTTCCCTCTTTCTCATTCTTAATGGACTTCATCCATATCCTATTGCACCATGCCACAATCCATGTTTCCTTTTTCTACCACTATGTCTTGCTATGTGCTTCCACATACACTCAACTATTAGTTCATTAATGAAATAAAACACATATACCCGTTGTCATCTTACCATGTTAAGGCAATAACATTACCTTGCAACTATTTACACATCCTTAAAATTGTTATCAGCCACAGTTACCATCATGTTATTGCAAATGTTTGAATTTAATCCTTGATCTAGTCTAATAGCATAATTAAAATCAATCTCTTTACGTAGACGATCATTACCATATTTGAATAAGATTTTAAACATTTTAAAAATATTCGACCTTATTATTAAGGCCAACAATCATGGCATCTCCAATCACATGGGGTCAGTTAGGAAACCAAATGCATCTATCAATATTTATAATTTTTCACATTTATGAAATGCAACATAGTACTTGCATGTAATCCCAAGTTAGCACATAATTATTCATTACACTTTTACATCCAACATCCACTTAGCACGTGGAAATAATCAATATAATTTCATGATTATAGTGCTATAACCAACACTTATAATAATAAATTATCAAACCACTTGAATCTCTAATATAATCACAAACAATAAACCTTCATTTCTTCTGTGATATAGCCCATCTAGTCTAAGTGTTGAACCTAGAAGCTCTGATACCACTACATAACATACCCCCTACTATCCCCTACTGAGGTAGAAGGAGGAAGTTACTCTAAGGACCTAGCCTCCAATGTCTCGTTACGTAAATGGGGTCCAAATTTTTCAACCTTTTTAACTTCTTCAAAACTTGAAGAATGGTTGACATCATTCTATTCTTCTCGTCAAGACCTTTCGAATGATATAAATTCTTCCCCAAACTAACTCCCAAATTAAAATATATGACCATTCAAATATTATCATATTTGATAGTGCCATATCATTTACCTGCCATGGGGCACCCACGTGATCTCCACACAGATACCCACTTTGTGGCCTTGTCACTACCACGTGGATGTTCTACATAATTGCCAAACAATTTACATTGAGTCATGTACAAACTTATAACAATATATATTATATATACCATGTGTGTGTGAGAGCCTTCCAGGACCACCTCACCTCATAAATAAGATGGCGATGGGTTCCATATAGTTCTTGGTTGAAATTTTCAAGTACTACCTTCCAGGGTATGTGGCAATGTACACCTCACAATAATGCTAAGCTTCCCCCTTGACTTATACATAGATGTATTCATGCCACATGACACTTGTCACCACTGAACAAGCCTTATGTTCCATGCCACCCTAGGAATTAAAGCCCTAGAGTTCTACCATGCCCTATGTTCAAAATTTCTGGGGTTCATGATCTAGGGTGACATCACCAAAATTAAACACCTAGGGTGACATCATCCATTGTCACAACCTTCACGTGGCTTGAATCCCACGTAAATCTTCGAATCCCTAGAAATCGCAATTTCCACATTATATGGGGATTTGGGGCTCCTCCACCTCGACGCACCAACAATTTAACATCCAACCCACCCCATTATATTGTCTTAGCATTTCAATCCCAATAGGATAGTCCCAAACTCCCTTTGAAACCTCTGGGGTCCATCTAGTGGTGGAAAAACTTATGAGATTCAACAACTCAGATCTCTAGCTCGTGCGCCCTTAGTCACGACACCTAGCCATATGGTTGATAAGGAGTTTGCTTCCTTCCTCCTTCGACTAATGAAGTTCAAACCCAAACGACATATACAAACACATTTTGGGCCTTTTCGTGTCCTCAACACTCGGTTACAATGCTCGCACATATGGGCCTATTCAACTCGAAGGTTGGGCCCTTAAAGCCTTAAGGTCTAGCCCTTGCTCAACTCCATATGTGTACATACATATAGTCATGGAGCTCTTAGAGTTATCCCTCCTAAGCTTTGTATGTGCATATATCTATATATTATCATCTTACCATGTTAAGGCAATAACATTACCTTGCAACTATTTACACATCCTTAAAATTGTTATCAGCCACAGTCACCATCATGTTATTGCAAATGTTTGAATTCAATCCTTGATCTAGTCTAATAGCATAATTAAAATCAATCTCTTTACGTAGACTATCATTACCATATTTGAATAAGATTTTAAACATTTTAAAAATATTCGACCTTATTATTAAGGCCAACAATCATGGCATCTCCAATCACATGGGGTCAGTTAGGAAACCAAATGCATCTATCAATATTTATAATTTTTCACATTTATGAAATGCAACATAGTACTTGCATGTAATCCCAAGTTAGCACATAATTATTCATTACACTTTTACATCCAACATCCACTTAGCACATGGAAATAATCAATATAATTTCATGATTATAGTGCTATAACCAACACTTATAATAATAAATTATCAAACCACTTGAATCTCTAATATAATCACAAACAATAAACCTTCATTTCTTCTGTGATATAGCCCATCTGGTCTAAGTGTTGAACCTAGAAGCTCTGATACCACTACATAACATAACCCCTACTATCCCCTACTGAGGTAGAAGGAGGAAGTTACTCTAAGGACCTAGCCTCCAATGTCTCGTTACGTAAATGGGGTCCAAATTTTTCAACCTTTTTAACTTCTTCAAAACTTGAAGAATGGTTGACATCATTCTATTCTTCTCGTCAAGACCTTTCCAATGATATAAATTCTTCCCCAAATTGACTCCCAAATTAAAATATATGACCATTCAAAGATTATCATATTTGATAGTGCCATATCATTTACCTGCCATGGGGCACCCACGTGATCTCCACACAGATACCCACTTTGTGGCCTTGTCACTACCACGTGGATGTTCTACATAATTGCCAAACAATTTACATTGAGTCATGTACAAACTTATAACAATATATATTATATATACCATGTGTGTGTGAGAGCCTTCCAGGACCACCTCACCTCAGAAATAAGATGGCGATGGGTTCCATATAGTTCTTGGTTGAAATTTTCAAGTACTACCTTCCAAGGTATGTGGGAATGTACACCTCACAATAATGCTAAGCTTCCCCCTTGACTTATACATATATGTATTCATGCCACACGACACTTGTCACCACTGAACAAGCCTTATGTTCCATGCCACCCTAGGAATTAAAGCCCTAGAGTTCTACCATGCCCTATGTTCGAAATTTCTAGGGTTCGTGATCTAGGGTGACATCACCAAAATTAAACACCTAGGGTGACATCATCCATTGTCACAACCTTCACGTGGCTTGAATCCCACGTAAATCTTCGAATCCCTAGAAATCACAATTTCCACATTATATGGGGATTTGGGGCTCCTCCACCTCGACGCACCAACAATTTAACATCCAACCCACCCCATTATATTGTCTTAGCATTTCAATCCCAATAGGATAGTCCCAAACTCCCTTTGAAACCTCTGGGGTCCATCTAGTGGTGGAAAAACTTATGAGATTCAACAACTCAGATCTCTAGCTCGTGCGCCCTTAGTCACGACACCTAGCCATATGGTTGATAAGGAGTTTGCTTCCTTCCTCCTTCGACTAATGAAGTTCAAACCCAAACGACATATACAAACACATTTTGGGCCTTTTCGTGTCCTCAACACTCGGTTACAATGCTCGCACATATGGGCCTATTCAACTCAAAGGTTGGGCCCTTAAAGCCTTAAGGTCTAGCCCTTGCTCAACTCCATATGTGTACATACATATAGTCGTGGAGCTCTTAGAGTTATCCCTCCTAAGATTTGTATGTGCATATATCTATATATTATCATCTTACCATGTTAAGGCAATAACATTACCTTGCAACTATTTACACATCCTTAAAATTGTTATCAGCCACAGTTACCATCATGTTATTGCAAATGTTTGAATTCAATCCTTGATCTAGTCTAATAGCATAATTAAAATCAATCTCTTTACGTAGACGATCATTACCATATTTGAATAATATTTTAAAAATTTTAAAAATATTCGACCTTATTATTAAGGCCAACAATCATGGCATCTCCAATCACATGGGGTCAGTTAGGAAACCAAATGCATCTATCAATATTTATAATTTTTCACATTTATGAAATGCAACATAGTACTTGCATGTAATCCCAAGTTAGCACATAATTATTCATTACACTTTTACATCCAACATCCACTTAGCACATGGAAATAATCAATATAATTTCATGATTATAGTGCTATAACCAACACTTATAATAATAAATTATCAAACCACTTGAATCTCTAATATAATCACAAACAATAAACCTTCATTTCTTCTGTGATATAGCCCATCTGGTCTAAGTGTTGAACCTAGAAGCTCTGATACCACTACATAACATACCCCCTACTATCCCCTACTGAGGTAGAAGGAGGAAGTTACTCTAAGGACCTAGCCTCCAATGTCTCGTTACGTAAATGGGGTCCAAATTTTTCAACCTTTTTAACTTCTTCAAAACTTGAAGAATGGTTGACATCATTCTGTTCTTCTCGTCAAGACCTTTCCAATGATATAAATTCTTCCCCAAATTGACTCCCAAATTAAAATATATGACCATTCAAAGATTATCATATTTGATAGTGCCATATCATTTACCTGCCATGGGGCACCCACGTGATCTCCACACAGATACCCACTTTGTGGCCTTGTCACTACCACGTGGATGTTCTACATAATTGCCAAACAATTTACATTGAGTCATGTACAAACTTATAACAATATATATTATATATACCATGTGTGTGTGAGAGCCTTCCAGGACCACCTCACCTCAGAAATAAGATGGCGATGGGTTCCATATAGTTCTTGGTTGAAATTTTCAAGTACTACCTTCCAGGGTATGTGGCAATGTACACCTCACAATAATGCTAATCTTCCCCCTTGACTTATACATAGATGTATTCATGCCACACGACACTTGTCACCACTGAACAAGCCTTATGTTCCATGCCACCCTAGGAATTAAAGCCCTAGAGTTCTACCATGCCCTATGTTCGAAATGTCTGGGGTTCATGATCTAGGGTGACATCACCAAAATTAAACACCTAGGGTGACATCATCCATTGTCACAACCTTCACGTGGCTTGAATCCCACGTAAATCTTCGAATCCCTAGAAATCGCAATTTCCACATTATATGGGGATTTGGGGCTCCTCCACCTCAACGCACCAACAATTTAACATCCAACCCACCCCATTATATTGTCTTAGCATTTCAATCCCAATAGGATAGTCCCAAACTCCCTTTGAAACCTCTGGGGTCCATCTAGTGGTGGAAAAACTTATGAGATTCAACAACTCAGATCTCTAGCTCGTGCGCCCTTAGTCATGACACCTAGCCATATGGTTGATAAGGAGTTTGCTTCCTTCCTCCTTCGACTAATGAAGTTCAAACCCAAACGACATACACAAACACATTTTGGGCCTTTTCATGTCCTCAACACTCGGTTACAATGCTCGCACATATGGGCCTATTCAACTCGAAGGTTGGGCCCTTAAAGCCTTAAGGTCTAGCCCTTGCTCAACTCCATATGTGTACATACATATAGTCGTGGAGCTCTTAGAGTTATCCCTCCTAAGCTTTGTATGTGCATATATCTATATATTATCCTCACTATCCCTCCTTAACTTGCAGAGGCTTCGACCCCTCTTGCATATATATAGACGAAATATATCCAAAGCTTTTTAATGATTCAACCAAGTTCGACCTAAAAAATACTT
>APFE030206784.1:0-10205 GCA_000404065.3 Pinus taeda | reverse complement strand
AAAACTTCACCACCTTGAAATCGAGGTTGTTCTGGGATTTCCTCTGCTGGTCTTTCTGCAATCGCTTTAGGATGTAGCGTATCATTGAATTGGATATCAAAAGGCGCTATGGTGTTGATGATGTTGGAATATTGGCTGTAGTCAGGTCATGTCAAAATCTGCGATAGGTGAATGTCTCATATTTCTCAATCTCAGATGTTGGGTTGTTAACATTGGCGAGTCTTAGATGCTTACAGAACATAAAGCTAGTTTATTTGAGGAATGTAACGATCAATGGTTTCATGTCCGCTCTGCTGGCTTGCAAGAGTTCGAAGAAACTCAAGCTTATTCAATCCTTAAAGTACAAATTACCACGAGTTGTGATTGAGATGTTGGAAGCCCATGGGTGCAATATTCGATGGATGGACAAGCCTTTTGTACGCTCATCTCAATTAAGTGTCAGTACTTGATCTGTTTTTGGAATTGTAATATATATCTCAGAGTTACTTTTCCGGGTATTATTTGTCAATAATAATAATGTATAATTCCCTTGTAAAGCATGCATAAAATTTTTAAGTTTGTTGCCTTGATTTTATAAGTTAGAAAGGTTGTGGCTCTATAAAAAAGGAGCGAAGCTATCAGTTAATGACTGATACTCCTGAAGCCAGTTCAAAGGAAATTGAAGCAGAGATTCAGGAGATTGCTGTCAAATTAGAGAGATTATCCCTAATGCCTGCATCCTCGCCATCAATTTCCCCCAGTCTGGATTACATCGGTAGGCCCTCCATCAATAGTCGAGAGGCCACTTCATTGATCTCAACAAAAGATAATGAATACATGGTAGATCTTCATCAACACAAGGAGGGATCTCTCATCTTGTGGGAAATATCTCTCCTATAAAGAGACGTTCTCCTACAAATAACTCTCACTGACAAAGAAGTTCTCTTTTGATAAGAAAAATAAATTACTTCTCGCAAAAGTGGCATAAAATAGAGACTCTCACATAACTAAAAATAATTCCTCTTGAATCCACTCGTCAAATTCAAATCATACTCATAATCATCATAATATTCTCCAAATATGATATTAAATTTTGTATACATGACTACTTTATGATGACGTGTCAATGTGCCCCTCTTTCAGCACTATACCACCTTGGTTTTCATGCAAAGGCTAAAGTGATGAATTTCTTTCAAGTATCTAGATCTTTCTTCCATGCTGCAACATACAAAGATCATCAGAACCTAAAAATTTAGATTGATCCTTTCACTGAAGGAAAAACAAGTTAAAGGCCATAATGCATCATTACGCCTCCCAATTTGATGATGGCCTGAAAATTAGATACTCAAATTCCAAAAAATACTATGTCATCGCGATCCTTGTGAAAAATCACTTCAAATGAGTACAAACTTGACTCCATTCCCACCTCCATACCTTCGCTGCAAAAAAAAAGGCCATAATATATCATTATACTTCCAAAAATGACGATGGCATGAAAATCTACTACTGAAATGAAAAACCAAATTATGTCATCACGATCCTTATGAAAAACCGATTCATATGATTATAGAATTGTCCCCATTTTGACACTATTAAATCCAAGCCTCCAAGGAATCTTTCAAATTCCAAAAATACTCCTCCTACGTTAAGGTTCCACACTTAAGGTTCTAAAGGGTCAGGGTTATGCCCCTAGTTCAAGGTTTTGTTGTCAAGTTCCACATGTTCATAGTTCCATTGATTTGTGTTTCTATGCATAGTTCAATACAACACACATCTCCGCCATCAGACCACCACTACCTGTTGGAATGAAAATTCCTTTTTATTATATCCACTTGCGGGCAGGCATATCAATGCCCAGCCTGTAAGCTTATTGGTTGGTTGGTTGGAGATCATTTTCGTTTTCATGTCAAGGGTAATGTGCACGTATTATAACCATGCATATATGTGTTTTGGATATTGTTCAAAATGCAAAATATTTGATAAATACTAATTTTTTTTATGTTGCATAATTATTTAAAGGACATGAGAAACCCCTATATGAAAGTTAAATTATTTAATTTAAATAAATCATATTTTTTTTTATACAGGCTAGGAAGAGACTAAGATGGTGTCAACTCTAAAGTTGAATGGAAGAATAATTTTCCAACTAGTGGGATTCTATTAGCAGAATTGTATGACATTGGAATCGATAGAGCTTATATGGACCTACCAACTTATGTGGAAACATTTCTTTGTTATTTCGATTTGTCTTTCAGTTTTATTATATAGTCAATTTAGTATGAGGGAAAAAACTCAATTGAATATGGTGTATGTACCATTCTACAAACTACATTTGTTACA
Source organism: Pinus taeda (assembly GCA_000404065.3). Classification (NCBI taxonomy): domain Eukaryota; kingdom Viridiplantae; phylum Streptophyta; class Pinopsida; order Pinales; family Pinaceae; genus Pinus; species Pinus taeda. The sequence continues at coordinate 7,886 of APFE030206784.1, read as the reverse complement.
GTGTCATTTATCTTGTTGGACAAAATGTCATTTTTTTTTCATTCGACATGTGAAGAATAAGTATATCTTTCATTTCTATTATATTGGTTTTATTTAACATTGTGTATATAGTATTTTACAAATTATGTTGGATAAAATTCCATTATAGATTAATATGGCACAATTCTGTTATCGTTCTTAATTGGACACATGAAGAATAATTTAGTACTTAATTTTTATTATATTATTAATTTAATATGCAACAAATAGTTAATTTAATATAACTGGTGTACCATTTTATAAATTATATTACCTATAAAGGATATTTTTTACATTCGACAAATTGTTCTTAGACAATATAATTTCATATTTCTTTATATATATATATGTGTGTGTGTGTGTGTGTGTGTGTGTGTGGTAGATGAGTGTTTACATGAAATTGATTATGATACTTATGTGTTTTCATTGTGTATGTTGAAAGATTGCAAACACACTGTATCAAGTGCTTAATAGTAAATGTAGTGAATAATGTTTTTCTCTTAAAGTGATGTATACCAATTCAATTGGAAAGCCATGTAGTGCTAGGGATGAGGATTAAAATAAGGCATTGATTGGTAAGATTTCTCCTCAAGTGTAAAGATACTAAAAGGGGTGGGGTCACCATCTATTTTTCTGAAAGGAAGCTTTGGTCAATCTATTCATGAAAAGGTTTGATTGAATTAGTATTTTTTATAGAATAATGTAGTGAATGATTCATTTTAATTTGTTGGAAATTCAATATTCAAAGGTAAGTCATTACCATGTGAAACAAATATTTAGAGACAATGTCTATTTAGTAGTGGCCATATAAATAATAATAACAATAATCTAATTTGAAGGTCATGGTCAAGACTAGACACCAAATTGATGTATGATATCACCTTGTTTGTGTGACAAAGGACCTACCTTTGCATCACAAATTGATTCCCAAAATCTCTGAAGGTGTACAAACTCCCCCTCTAGATTTAAACATGTGGTCTCATATGAGGAAGCACATGTCCTTAGCAATTTAATCCGTTCAATCTATAAACCTCCCATTTTGATAAAAATCTTACAACAAATACAAGGTTTCAAGCCAAATATGTAACTCTCATAAGATGGTTTTAGAATTACCCAAAGGGCCAAAAAATTATTTTTTTGCATGAGAATGGGAAAAATAATCTTTTGTAAGTGTCATCTTGTATGCCATTTTCATTTGAGATCATTTTCATTTTCATGTTAAGGGTAATTTGAATGTGTTATCAGCATGCATATATGTATTTTGGATATTGTTGTTCAAAATGAAAAATATTTGATAAATACTACTTTATGTTGCATAATTATTGGAAGAAACTCAGAAAAACCTATATGAATGTTAAATTATATTATCTAAATAAATTATATTTTTCTTTATGTGCTAAGCAGAGCCTAAGATGGAGTCAACTCTAAACTTGAATGGAAGAACAATTTTCCCACTAATGGGATTCTATTAGTAGAATTCTATGACACTCGAAACATTGCTTTGTTATTTCAATTTGTCTTTCATTTTTATTATATAGCAAATTTAATAAGAGGGAAAAACTCCATTGAATATGGTTTATGTACCATTCTAAAAATTATATTTCTTAGAGTGTGATATTTCATGTTCGACAAAAAGTCTTTTTTTTTGTCTTTTTTTTCATTAGACATTTTAGGAATATATATGTCTTTCATTTTTATTTATTTCCTTTATTAAACATTGTGTATGTACTACTTTACAAATTAGGCTGGATCAAATGCAATTATACACTAAAATGACATAGTTTTGTTATTTTTTTATTGGACATAGGAAGAATAATTAGGTCTTTCATTTTTATTATATTATTAATTTAATAGGCAACAAATAGCTAATTTAATGTAGTGGATTTACATTTTATAAATCATATTATTTATAAAGGATATGTTTTACATTGGACAAAATGTTCTTATACATTAAAATTTCATCATTCTTGTTATATATATGTATATATATTTTATTAGATATGAAGAATAATTACTAATAGTGTATACATTAAATTGATTGTGATAATTGTATGTTTGAATTGTGTATGTTGAAACAATCTAAACACATTGTATCAAGTGATTAAAAGTAAATGTAGTGAATAATGTTTTTCTCTTAAAATGACTTATACCAATTCAATTGGAAGACCATATAGTGCTAGGGATGAGGACTAAAATGAGGCATTGATTGGTAACATTTCTCTTCAAGTGTAAAGCTACTAGCATTGGTGGGATCACCACCTTCTTTCCTTAAAATAAGCTTTCGTCAATTTATTCATGAAAAGGTCTTATTGAATTAATATTTTCTTAATGTAGTGAATGATTCATTTTCATTTGTTTGAAATTTTATACTTTATAATGGCTAAGATCTATACTATTTAAAAAATTATTTTGATAACAATTAAAAGAGCTCCTCTTTGCTTCGTGATTATAATCTCTACTAATAGGGTCATTTATTCATGAAAAGGTTTTATTGAATTAATATTTTCTTAATGTAGTGAATGATTCATTTTCATTTGTTTGAAATTTTATACTTTATAATGGCTAAGATCTATACTATTTTAAAAATTATTTTGATAACAATTAAAAGAGCTCCTCTTTGCTTCGTGATTATAATCTCTACTAATAGGGTCAACCACACGAAGGTGGAATCTTATATGCCCACGAAAACATTACATTGTTTATATGGGGTTTTTTTATATATCAACATGTGGAGATGATTTAATTCTATTAATTTAATATGTTAAATAATTATTGTTGTAGCACTAATATTTATTAAAAATAATTTCTACTTATGATTTTTTGTAAATGTTCCAATTAAATTTTTAATGCTACAATGGAAAATGCCAAAAAAAAATGTTGAAATTATGCAGAAAATAAAAAATTACCAAATACATTTTTAAAAACAAGCAGAAAAATTACAAATCTTGAATTATAAGTAAAATTCAATATAATAAATAAACATTAAAATAGAATACAATAAACTATGAGACTTAATCTAATCATTTATTGACAAAACACACGCATATATTGACAAGATAGTTAGTAGACCTACTTGAGCAATTTCAAATGCAGTGGAATATAAAATGTAAACACATACATTAACCAGCAGACATTGACAAAACAATTGTCACTTTTATATGCAATTTCAAATGCAATGGAATATAAAATGTAAGCACATACATTAACAAAACATTCTCATTTTTATATGCAATTTCAAACAACACACAAAATTAAAACTTAGATGAAGATATATACAATTTTAAATTTTTAAATATTAAACACAAAATACAAATTCAAATAAATAAGAAAAAACACATATTTTACAATTCCAAATAAGGAAACACACATCATACAATGTCAAGTCAATACAAAAACAAACACTCAAATATTAAATAAAAAAACACACAATATACAAAGTAAAACATACATTTTATATACAAACTCAAATTTAGGTTGAGAAATTAATTACAATCATAGTTCAATACAACAAACCCACAATTGAAATTTCAAAACACATACAATACACATTTTCGTAAATTAACGTCCCCACACACACACATGTGTGTGTGTGTGTGTGTGTGTATATATATATATATATATATATATATATATTTGTATGTGTGTGTGTGCAATTTCAAATAAAGAAACATAAAGAGTACAAGTTCAAACAAACAAACACACAATATATAAATTAAAATATACATTATGAGTACAGACTCAAATTCATATTTAAGACAACAAAAACATGATTACAATTTCAAACAATGCACAAAATTCAAATTTAAATGAGGAAATATATAATTTTGAATTTTTAAATATTAGGCACAAAATACAAATTCAAATAGGAAAACACATATTTTACAATTCCAAATAAGGAAACACACATCAGACAATTTCAAGTCAATACAAAAACTAACACTCAAATATTAAATAAACAAACACACACTATACAAAATAAAACATACATTTTATATAAAAAGTCAAATTTAGGTTGTGAAATTATTACAATCACAATTCAATACAACAAACACATGATCACAATTTCAAGACACATATAATACAAATATTCATAAGTAAATATCCACACAGTCACTCACACATATATATTCAATTTCAAATAAAAAGAGATACGGAGTACAATTTCAAATAAATAAACACTCAATATACAAATTCAACTTAACAAACAACATACAATTTCAAATAACTAATTGTGCATCACACAATTTGAAGTCAATAAAAGAAAACACTCAGACATGCTTATGCAACTTTAAGAAAAAATAAAAACACAATATACAAATTAAAATATGCATTATGCATACACATTCAAACTCATAATTCAATACAACAAAAACACATGATTACAACATCAAACAACACACAAAATTCAAATTTAAATAAGGAAATAAACATTCTTTTTGAATTTTTAAATATTAGACACAAAATACAAATTCAAATAGAAGAACATATACTTTACAATTCCAAATAAGGAAACACAAATCAGACAATTTTGAGTCAATACAAAAATAAACACTCAAATATTAAATAAGCAAACGCACAATATACAAAGTACATGTTCAAATAAACAAACACACAATACACAAATTCAACTAAACACACAACATACACTTTCAAATAACTAATTAAGTATCATAAAATTTCATGTAAATAAAAGAAAACACTCAAATATGCTTGTGCAACTTTAAGAAAAAATAATCTCACAATATCCAAATTAAAATCTTTACTACGCATACACATTAAAATTCATAATTCAATACAACAAAAACACATGTTTACAATTTAAAACAACACACAAAATTTAAATTTAAATAAGGAAATATACAATTTTCAATTTTTAAATATTAGACACAAAATACAAATTCAAATAGAAGAAAACATATTTTACAATTCCAAATAAAAAAACACACAATATACAAAGTAAAACATACATTTTATATACAAATTCAAATTTATGTTTTGAAATTAATTACAATCACAATTCAGTCAACAAACACACAATTGCAATTTCAACCCACATGCAATACAAATATTCATAAATAAACATTCACACACATATATATGTAATTTGAAATAAAGAAACATATAGAGTACAAGTTCAAATAAACAATCACACAATATACAAATTAATCTCTACATTATGCATATACATTCAAATTCGTAATTCAATACAACAAACACATGAATACAATTTCAAATTACATACACATATTCATAAATAAACATTCATACAACCATTCACATACATATGGAATTTGAATTAAATAAAAATACAAAATACAACTCCAAATAAGCAAACACACAATATACAATTTTGTGTTGAAATAGAAAAGAAAATAATCATTCTCAAAACCACTCACATATATATTCGATTTCAAATAGGCAAACACACCACTGCACTGACCCACACACACACGCACAATTGAAAATGAACAAAGAAATATGGTACAATTTCAATTCAAAATATCAACATAAATACATAAAACATTTTCAAAATCACAAACATATATATACCAAACAAAAAGCAAACAAAAAAGCACCAATATGAATGGTTTGTTAATTAGAGAGATATTTAGTGTTGTCAAGTACATTGTGGAAGGTTGTCTAATTTGTATTTGGGTAAAATATTTTAATTTTTTTTAGTTAAAAGTGTGTTTTTGGTTAAATGCAATTGTAATAAGTGTTATAATATAAATAGATGATCATGTAAGTGTAAGATGACGTTCTTCAAATATAAATGGTATAAAGTAAATGCATCTTAAAAAAATGTGTTGTGACGCATATGAGTTTAAAGAAAAGTAATCAACACAATAAAAAATAACTACACTACTCAAAGAAAAATGGAGCCCAATCTCCTTGAGAAGTTGGAAGGAGTTTAGCCCATTCCATAAAAAATAATTTCTCTTACAATATTTGAGAAAAGAAAAAAATATATATAACGACACAATATTTATTTTGGGCAAAATTCTTTTTGCCTGTAGTGCCATACAAGTATTAGAGAAAAACAATATATTTTTAATAAGATATAACAAAAATTATCAATTTCCTTTTTATATAAAAAGAATGATCCTCTCTATCACATATTTAAATAATGAAAAGAAATATGAATTTACTTTCCTTCACATTTTTTCTAACAGTATAAGTCATTTCTAGAAATAACTCCGCAATATAAGAAAAAAATGTCCATAAAAAGATATTATTAATGAGATATAAGATGAGAGTTTTACTTTAATTTTTCCATAGTCCACAGACTAATAAACATAATTTAAATAAAAATATATATTATGAATCATGATTATATATGTAATTAATGGTATAACTAAATTTGATTTTTAAAAAGAAGGATAGGTTATTCCAGTTCCGAAAAATAAAAAGTAAAAACCAATTCATTTCGTCTTATCTGACTTTAACTATCTCTAGGAAAAACTATTACAAATGGTAAGAGGGACATAATTGAGGGGCATAATTGACTCTCCAAAGAAGGTTGTAACTGATACAGGAGGATTGAAGTGAAGCGAAACAGAGCTATATAACATACAATTCCCAATTGACGTGAAAGAGCTGAGCTGAGATGCATTATTATTATTTTTTTAAAAGTTGAATACACCAATGATAAAAAGGAGAGTTGTATTAATATTTTGAAAATGTATGCATTATTAATTTGAAAAATTAATAAACCGGTGAAAAGGAAAGGGTTTCAAGGTAGGGTTAAAATTGTTTCATGGTAGGGTTTTTTATTTAGTTACAGATAAAAATTACAAGGTTCAAAACCATGGACTGAAGTAGCACATTAACACAATGTATCTGCCTCTAACCAGCACGAATGGTACAGGGCCTCGCTAATACCAGAGGGAAATAAATGAGTAGAAATGGTAGACGACTGGACTGGACCGGATTTGATGGGGCGTTGAATCCCCAAAGAAGGCGAAGGTGAAAGCTGTAATGTAATGTAACTGATTCCGGAGGATTCAAGCGAAGGAAAGCTATATATATATATATATAACAGAGAATCCCCATTGACATAGCTGAGTTGCATTATTATTAATAATTTAAAAGTTGTATAAAGGAGAGATAATAAAGAGCAACTCACTGTATGTATGTATTATTATTAATTTGAAAACGTACATTATATATTAATTTGAAAATTTAATAAATAGGGTAACTGTAAGCAGACGAAGTTTTAATGAGGTGCGTTTTGAGTTTAATTGGCATGTTAACATTGTTTCAGGGTGGGCTTTAATTGGTTACTTATAAAATATATAAGGGTTAAAAACCATGTATTACAGTATCAAATAACACAATACAAAGTAAGTTATAATAAAAAATACTACGAATTAAACTTATACACAGCACAGCAAGCAATAATAAAAACCCTCGGGTTAAAATAACATACGGCGGAAAATACAGTGAAAGAAGCCACAGGTTAAGCTAAATCCAGAGATATGCGTGGATTGAAGCAATGAATGAAAATATTAATGTAATAGAAATGGTAGGGTAGGGTAAAACCATTGAGTGGAAAATAGAACCCATCAACGGTAAAATTCCTCGAAAGAAAACAGAGCCTTAAATCCAGCTCATGCACACGGCACAAGGGTATAACAAATTATAACAAATTATTGAGGAAACCGAGCCTTAAATCTATGGCTGGTGCACACGGCACAATAAAAAACGCGTTAAAGCTAAAAACATGAGGTTGAACCAACACACAACACAACACAATATACCATATGAGTTATACCTGAAAGTGAAAAAAACCCAATGGTTAAACGAACAAATAACACAATACACAGAAACCAAGTTATGTCCAAAAGAAAGCATGTGTTAAACTAATA
>APFE030206780.1:0-12531 GCA_000404065.3 Pinus taeda | reverse complement strand
GAGAGAGGTAAAAGTCCCACAGATCTTATTCCTCTACTTCGTGAACCTGACATTCCAGAGGAGATTGAACCATGGACATCTACAGCTAGCCCGGAAATTGAAGGCGGCGCTGAACCGGCCAAGGAGCAAAAGGAGGAAGAAGAGGAGAAAGGCGGACGGCCGTCAAGTGAAGCTGTTCAAGTTCCGACTGAAGAGGCTGAAAAGATTGTTCCCGCCGAGATCCTGAGGCTGCCTGAAGAGGAGAAGCCACTTGCTCATGAAGAAAGTCTAGAACCTCCAGTGGAAGAAACAGTGGAAGCTCCTGCCGAAGAGGGCTTCTCGAAGAAACCGGTAACATCGTTCTTGAGGAAATGCCCGAAGACCTTCGCGCTGTTGCAGAGCGCCCTCAACCCTAACATCATCGCAAGAATGCCCATCGGACGCAGAGCTTGTGGGCGAAGTGGTTACCTCAACCATCTCGCTGGAAGCCTAACCCTCAGATCAATACCCTATAATCGGACGGTGAGAAACTATACAAGTGTTTAGAGGATTTTATGCCACGTGTCAACACGAGAATGAAAGGGACGACGAAGGTCCACTTTCAAAGGAAAGGCGTATCGCATAATTATCCATCAGATTCATAATCTGATGCAGGGCTAGCCTGCAATAACCAGGATCTTCAAACACTCTGTTTCACCAGCAGAAAATACTTACACCACTGCTCCTTATGCAAGAATGCTCTTGGCTTCACTTCACCCACACAAAAGAAAGTAGTGACTCTACAACTTGGAAACAAAAACTTTCTAATTAACGAGTAGTGACTCGTATCTGGCGAACAAGAACCTTCTTTATTTCTCCTCTTCAAATTATTTGTTTGGACACTTAATTACACTAAATCCCAGCGATTAAAGCAACGAAATCATCCGTCAATAATAGGCTACCTTGCTGAACGTGGCAGCTTGCAGATCTTTAATGGATCTACTAGATTCGTTATTTATAAGACCTCCATATCATTGTGCTCTAGTATGGACATCGGAGGTCCACATAACACCAACTCCAAACTGATGCAAATATGATTCAATCAGAATCAGAGGTTTGATTTTCTGACATTGCTTCTTCCAACAACGGTTCCAAGATTTCTAGTAAAACCACTTATAAGACTAAATCCCCATGTATTTTCCAGCGGGTTTCAATAATTCAACTCAAATTTATGACCAAAATGAAAATGTATTGAGAGAGGAAACAATTTGATTCTTTTGAAGTTTACCAACTGTAAAGAAATGCCGGAAATAAATAATTCATACACAGACACAAGCTCTTTGGTGGAAGCTAAATAAATATAGTAGTGGTCATGCTTGGGAAACATATTCTGCAAGTTTCCCAATCCTTTTAGTGAGTTCTGGCGAGATTTTCTTGGCGGGATTTTTAGTGGAATAATCGATGTTGAAAATCTCTGCAATATCCAGCGAACTCCATCGTTCTTTTCTCAGAGAATTTTGACATCAAATCCGCTTTCAGTAACAACCCTTCTAAAATTTTCTGACTGTCCAAATATATCTCTTCAGTGTTCGAGGAAGGGGAGGACGAGCCCTGAATCATGTCATTTATATCTTGTTCTTTCCAACCGCTATTTCTTAGCAGAGTTGCCAGCTCCTCAAAGAGTCTATCAACCATCTCGACATGCAGAAATTAGAATCACAACCGCCATTATTGCATTCCCTTTCATTACACCTTTGAGCAACATTTTTGAAGATCAATGATGCCAGTACTTTCGGATTCAATTGGCTTGTGGGAAGCCAAATAAGAAATTACTCCAGTTCCTGCATGAGTCCATAGCACAACAGCTCCATCATATCGAAACGGTAAAAATTCCGTCTGTTCAGAAAGAAGCAAAGCATTGGGATCCACAACGAAGCATCGGTATCAGATTTGGAGACTTTGCTCGTAGATTTGGATCATTTCCAAGCACACACAGTAAAGGCATCAAACTGCGAATAGAAAGGCGATTCACCCTTTTAATACCGCCGATCTCTAATGCCAAAATTTCATATAGATTTCTAACCATAGGTCTTTAATTAAAAACAATAAAGCTAACGGAAGATCACACCAACCATATGCACACAAAAATATGAGAATAATTAATTAAGAAATAAAATATTTACAAGAGAATTCATGGGCTATTCATGGCCTCTCATTCTCATCCTCACTCCTTCTCTGATCTTCAATGCCTTTGAGGCTTCATAATTTATAAAACTTAGCATGATCTAAAAATCCTAAAATCACTTAACTAAAAGTTCTAAAACTCTACATGCAATGCATACATATGGCAAAAAGCATCTTGAGGCTTTATTCCATCTTTTTCCCTGTTCTAAAATAGAAAAGCTTCCTTATCACTTAATGATCCACATCCATTCCTTTTATGCCTAAAATCTCTCCCTAGTTAAATCACACTTAAAAGCCTAGATATTAAACTGACTTGGAACTTAGGAAACTAATTCTACAAATGCATGATCCCCTATGTCTATTATTTACAATAATTTCCCTTTGGGCTGAATGCTCCTGCATCATAATCATATTCATGTGAATATGGGTATCCATGAGATCCATATTCATACTGCACTTGCTAATCATATTCATGTGAATATGGGTATCCATGAGATCCATATTCATACTGCACTTGCTCTTGAGGTTGTTGTGTCACCATTATCATATTGGTGTCTGCACTGCAATTAACATTGTTACTGGGGTTTGAGCTAGCTTCACCATTGTTACCTGGGTTTGAGCTAACTTCACCATTGAGGGGTTGATCTGCCATTTGACAAATATTTTCCAAGGGTCACCAATAATCCCTATTTTTTCTTTTATGATTATCTTTATCAAAACTAAGCTATCTTCTTCTACCTTCGCTTATGAATTTTTATCTCATAACTACCATTCTTTGATTTTTATCTCAGAACTATCTTTCTTCCTCCTAGAGTTTTAGACTTCAGCGTGACTAATAATAAGGATGAGGATAAGCTTCATCTCTGCAACATGCAACTCACTACCTGGGAAAGACATTTATCCCAACATTGTTAAGGTAAAAAGATAAAAAATATTCTCAAACAGAAGCCCAAGAAAATAATTTATTAAAATAAAACATTAAAAACTGTTAAAATAGAAAATTTATATATATCTATATATAAAGTACCTAAAGAATCATGGTCCAAAGTTATAGTCACACTCACTTGATATGAAACCAATCGATCTTACTTTCCATTTTGGAAAAAAAATGTGCCTATGAACTCAAAATTGAAATTGAAATCCTTTAAAAAAAATATGAACTAGTACTCTTAAAATAGAAAAATAATTAAATCATTCTAAATCATTCTAAACTCCACTGATAAGCATGCATTTAAATCATTCTATACTGAGCGAGAAGAAATCAAAATTACTTCTCAGCTCATAAATATTCATTTATGAATTTCCTATTTTGTGTCCATACATAACACTTGAAAAAGTTTAAAATGATATATTTTATTTTCTTCAAAATAAATAAAAAAATACTATGTTTAAATTTTAAAAGTATTAATTTTATTTGTATATCAAATATTTTATTTTGAGTATTGTGCTCCATTATCCAAATTATATGGTTATTTATTATTAATTAATGATTTTAATAAAATAAAATATCAATATTTAATTCAAAAATTAAATTGTAGACCAAATCTTAATGATGTGATTAATCCAAAAGACATTCTCATTATATATATATATTATATAATATAATATATATATATATATATATATATAAATAATAGTATTTAATGTTAATTGTATTTTCAATTTCAACCAATAAAGTAGTGTTTTATTCATTGATCTAATTCCGCCTCCATTTAAAGTTTGTTTTTTTTTTTTTTATATATAAAATAATTAGGGGATGGTTACTTCCAAATAGGGTTTTCTAGAATTTAAAATAAAAAACCTATTCTTATGGCTTTACCAACCTTCTTCAAGGCTATCTATAGGATCCTATATGCATAGAAAAAAAAAAAAAAAAAAAAAGACAACAACATATGATTTTGGACATGAATGAAGTGTTGGATTAATTGATCAATTATGGTCCAAAATGTGTATTGATGGAACGATGACGTTAAAAGGCATGAAATGCATCAATATTAGTTCCAAAATCTAAAATTTTCTTAACTCTGTTTTGCTCTATGTATTAAAACACCTAATATTCAAGGTGTTGATGGTAGGTTTTGTAACGATAATTTGGAAGCCTTTCTAGGCAAACATTAAATGCTCAAAAGTCCATCAAAGGCACAAAGTGAAGCTCGCCTACAATCCTTCTTTGAGATACTGGGATATTGCAAAATGCATAAAAGGAATGTCCTTGTCAACTGACAAGCAATTTAAGTCTACACATGTTGATCATTGTGAATCAGAAAACCATAAAAGGGTGTATTTGAGGCCAGTCCACATTAAGAAGAGTTACCTCACATAGTTCAACTTTGTCATCTGTTGTAAATACTTGGGGTATGGGGAGGGGGGGTGAATTAGTATTTCTTAGCAACTAACACCCAATTAATTTTTTTTTTTAGAGCATTAGTTAATCTTCAACGGTATTACAATTATTCCATTTGTTTAATTATTTCTCATTTGTTTGGTCATATTGTGAGCTATATTATATATCATGAATTTGTTTTAGTACTAGTAAACAATGATTAAATATATAATAAATTTTAACCTTTGAAATTTAGAGGACATTTCTCTCAATAAAAAAAATATATGAATATCATGGTGGAAACAGTTCTGAAGTTTTGAGTCTTTCATTTTCAATATTAACTAATTGGTTTGGAAGATGAAAAACCATCAAATTGGAAGAGTGTGACTTTTATATTCACTAAGCTTTTAAAGAAACTATATGCATGAAACTTATACTAACACCTTCTAGTGGAATTGATAGTGCACTAATCCGTTGCTTGCCATTATTTTGGTTTTGGTACCACCTTATACTATATCTAGGTTCAAATGCTATTTTCCATGACAAACAATTGGATCTATTTCAACTCTAATTGATTTGAGGAGTTCCACAAGGATGTCACATGAGCATTGATGATGCCCATTTTGACGTAGACAGCTACCTATGTTAATGTTTTATTTTGCAGTTCCATGTTATTTATTTATGAACATTGTCTAATATTGATGCATTTGGTTGAACATGTGAAACTACTTAGGTTGAATTATGATGATGGAAAAATTTGATGTATGGCTTACTTGGTGATGATTTATCTAGGACATGACTTATCAAAGCTATCATTGTTTCAAGGCACACTCACATTGGAAGATACAAAAACCAAGGCATATCTATGCCTTAAAATCATCATATCAGTCATAGCATTCTCATGGTAATCAATGGACCTTATTGGGTACCAATGCCCCATAATGGCCCTGCTCCTAAAGTGATTTACCAACATACTGTTACATTTTCCAATTCATTTTGTTGATGCTACTAATTCTTGCAGTTGGTTTCAACCATCCCGAACTAGGCATTGAATGATTTCCTATACCAAGCACATAACTTTCATTAGACTCAACATAAATTGAAATAACTTCAAACAATACCTCATTAGTGGCTCGTTAATAAGGTACACTTGTTATTATGTTTACTTCCTGTCACAACAAGTCAAACTAGCATCTTTCATCAAATAATCATGTATAAAAATATCACATCAGGTTAGCACAAAACACAACCATCATAGATCAAAATCATAAATCACACATAACCATCATAAACTAGAATCATAGATCACATGTAATCATCATACACCAGAATCATAAATCACATGCATCATAAAACTAATGAAAAAAATACTTATCCTTTAAACAATTCTTAGCTTCTACCTTTGTCCTTTTTCCATACGCAGTCTGGATTGGTTGTAGCACTTGAAAAAAACCCAGTGCCTTCTCCTCAACCGTGCACACACACATAGTGTACATCCCACACATACAACCACACACGACATACCACACCATGCAATACATTCATCTACACCTCACATACAACACAAACACCTACACCTAGTGTACAACACAACACAATACATACTCCTACATCTAGTGTACGACACAACACAACATGTATATGTACATAATGTACATCACAAGACATAGATTTTGCACATAGTGTGCAACACCAAAAAATGCATACACGTACAACCGATATACAACAAAACTCATACATCTATACCCGATGTACAATGCCACACAATACATGTACCTACACATGGTGTACAACACAAAAAAATACATGTACTACATAGAGTACAACACAACAAGTACACATGTCACGATACCACAACTACACAATACACTTACATTGTACCACATGTACACAACAAAACTTGTATGACACACACACAATACCACATGTACACCGACACCATATGTACAATGCACACACAATACCACCTATACAAAGCACCACATGCACGACGTGTGCTCAACATTACATGTACATGGCACCACATGCATGACATGTACATAACACCACATGTACATCATACCACATGTACAATTTGTACACAATACCACATGTACAAAGTACCACATGCACGATAAGTACACAACACTACATGCACAAAGTGCCACATGCATGACATGTACACAACACCACTTGTACAATCATGCACACAGCACCATATGTACAACATGCACACAATGCCATATGTACATAACATTGCATATACAACATGTACATAGCACCATACAAAACACTATCTATCCAACATGTGCATAACACCATATGCAAACAACACCACATATCCATCATGTACATAGTATCGTCTATACCCATCATTGCATCTACAATATTCACACAACACTATTTGTACCACCCTGCACATAACATTGCATTAAGAACATGTACACACACTATATATACACAACACTGCATGTGCATAACATCACAGATGCAACATGTACAACATATACAACATATGCACAAAAATAGTAACACACATCCAAACCACACTGTCTCTACCCGATAGCCTTGCTTCTATTGTTTCTCTACCATCCATGGTTATCCTAACATGCCACTGACCACACGACTTTCAATATGTTGAAGCATCCCTTCGCATAACATGTCCATAATATAGACATAATATATTCACATAATACCAACTTATAACCACATGATACTAACCTCATAGATGTGTCATGATACTCTACCAACTTGATTCCTCATGAACCACGAATCTCTTCATCCCATTCACTTGCATGAGCAATTATTCTTCCACAAGAATTGATTCCTAATGACCCTATCAAAAAAAACATATTATATATATATATATTATATATATATATATATATATATATATATATATATATATATATATATATATATATATATATATATATATATATATAGTTCCCAACATAGCCAAGGCATATGACACCTCAGATCCATTTACTTTACCTGTTTTGGCTACCTTTCTCATGTATGTACTATCACCATCCATTTACACCAATGGACCAAACCAGTCCAATTGACTTTCATAGTCTTACCTTCTGCTGCATTTACTTATGTACCAAATTCCCCGAGATCCATTAAATTTCCTCTTCCCCAACAAATTCCCAAGACTCAAAACATATAATGAAAGCCAAAAAACAACAAGAGAAGAACATGAAAACCAATAACAACATGACATCACAGACAAAGTGGCATTTCCCTGAACTAGACATAAAAAATTCACAATCAAATGCAACAAATCACAAAAGACCAAAATACAAGACTAACAACAAACACCATGACTCAATCCTCATGGTTCCTAGTGCTTCCAAGGAAAATCGCAACCTGAGCCTTCCTCAGAATTTCATGGCAGTGTCTTGCCACACAATCCCCTGCATCATACTGACATAAACATATAATTGTCTATGCATAAATAAACATAACAATACACTATTCACCTCATCTTGTTGTGACATTCATGTTCCTTATAACTAAACACATCCATTCTATCTCTCAAGGGATTCCAATCCTTTGACAGATCCACTTGTAACTAAAGGCTAGCTAATATATCTTGGCCTTTAGAAGGCCCTTCATCATGCATTGGTTGCTTTCCTCTATCCTGTACCTACTCTGCCGAAGAAGAAGGCAAAGCCCCTTTCACCCTAGCTGAAGATAGCATTTTCCTGTTGTCTGGTGAAGGAAACGAGACCCCTTCCACCTCAGGTGGAGATAATACTCATTTGATAGCTGCAAATAGTTTCCTTGTGCCCTTTTCATAAGTGAAAAATACTGGCACACCTGTAGTTTGAGTCTCATGAACCTCTAGCTGATTTGAAGGCCCTCCTTCCTCTTGAAACACTGATGGGGTCACCTGAGGGCTTTTGAAAAATTTATGTGAAATGAAAGTATCCCATGGAATACTCAACAAGCTCAGCTGATGCAAAACAATCTTGATCAATGAAGAATGATGAAGGCTACTGAACTGTTGAGGAAGAGGTTTCCTTTGCACCAATGTAGCCATCTTCTCAATATTTTTGCATATGAAATAGGGGAGGTTCATCATCCTCACTCTAGTGAAATGCATCAATAATCTAACATGGTAAGTGTACAAGCAAGAAAACCTCCCTTCACATGTGAAATATTTGATAATGAGCTTCATGAGTGGAGCATGAGTGTCCTGTAGGTATCTGAAAGGAAAGACCCTATTGATTTGCTTTTGATAACTAGCCTTGACATAAGGCTCATAATGCTCTTTGCCCACACACTATCCTTTGTTCCACTGTTCACCCACATTTGGAATACTTGTTGCCACAGCTATAGTTTCAGGTGTCAAAGTGAGGGAAACACCTGCTAAGTTCACCTGGCCATTGTGAAAATGAAGGACAAATAACCTGGCAAGTTCATGGTGGTATTTCACCCTCTCCACCATCTTACAAAACTGGTGCCAAGACTAATGTTTAAAACATGTTACTGCAAGAGGACAAGTTAGTAACTCTATGAGTGTCGTGGGCTCCTCCTGGATGTGTTTTCCTCCCTTATGTGGTTTTCTTGGTTCATGAATCTCTTGGGAGGAATCACTCATAGTTTCCTCATCCCTTTCATAAGCTGAATCTGTTTCCATATTTGCAAATGTAGAATGTAGAATGATGAGTATGAAGATATTTTCTTAAGTATAGGTGACTGTTGTTTTCCTTTTTCATATTAAAAGGGTTGACTGATAGTATAAGTGCAAAGGAGGGATTGATGATAATAGCAGAGTTTTTAGGGAATGATAGGGTTTATGAAAAGGGAATTAGGGTTTGGGGAATAGTGGGAATTATGTATAGGGCTTAGGGTTTGGTGATAGGGGGCAAGGTGAGTGTCAATGGGAGAGGGAAAGGGGAAGAGAATTAGGAAAATTTAGTGTAGGGGGATGGGATGTGGGAAAATCTTACAAGGGGGTGAAAACAACAAGAAAAACAAAACCCTAGGCAATTTTGACAACACAACTTTGAGGAAATTAGGGTTTCATTTTTTAAGCACTCACATCACCATCATGGATGACAAAATCTCTTGCTAGGGCAAAAGGGAGGATGCAATTACTTGTAGATAGGTTATTTACAGATTTGGAGGCTTGGAAAATCGATGGAATAAGTTTTTGAGCTTGGCTAACAGATGCATCGCGCTAATGCCCAGGTGCATTGTGCACATTGAAATTTCTTTCCAAATCCTGCGCTCGGTGTGTAGCGCCTAACAGGTGCATTGCGCCAGTGCCCAGGTGCATCGTGCCGATGAAAACTGGAGTTTTTTGCTGAAACTTCCACTTGTTTCTCCTCAAATGCGATTTTTCCTCTTTCTCTCTTTTTAGCACAAATGAGGTCTTCTAACACAAAGGATCACCTTATATACATTTTGAGTTTAATTTTTCATTTAGAAAAAACCCACTTTCTAAAGTTCCCTTTCACTTTGCTTTTAAAAACCCTGTTTTTGCAGTTTAGGTATTTTTTGTCATTTGATGGATTGATGCTTGGAAGTTTTTTGTTTCTTTTGTAGTAGCTAGAGTGTTGGAGTTTGGCAAGGTGACCAAGGGCTGTAGCTGAAGCTTTATTACATATGAAAACATTAAAATTACATAAATTTGTACATGAAAATAGAAAAAACTCTATTTTCACCTTAAAACAGAGTTTTGAGGTAAAAACCGTTTGTGAAGTAAATCATTAGTGAAATTTATGATTTTATGAACTTATTAAACATCCTCATGTGCCTGCTAACCTTTTATTGACTTTTTGAAGACCATGGTAGCAAACCCTAGACCTAATGAGACTTGAAAACCCTAAAATGACTTCTGCAAGTATAATAGTAAAAAATGACTGTAAATGACCTGAACTTGTGAAAATAGGTCAGCACGTAAAGATCATGAGGGAAATTTGATAATGAACCGCTACCATCAGTTGATCCATGACATAATGGAATGCAGCTGAATGGATGAGACACCTAAAATGCATGCAAAAAGAGAATTTAATCACTCATGGAGAGATGAAGATACCGACACTAACAGGTAGCATAGGATGTGCTCTAGATCTCAAATTGTGTAGGGAGGCTTGGGCACATGTATTCCAAAGAACCTAGAAAGCGCTTTGGTAAATTCGACCCAAAGACAATTTTATTAAAATAATTAATATTTTTAATGAAGTTCCTAAGTCTAAGCTTAGAAAAATTAAAATATTAATGGGTATTAATCTAATTGTGGGTGTAACTTCTAAAAGAAGACAAAGATCAAGTCAAATTGATTTGAGCCTTTGATTAGGAGTTAATCTATGCCATTGGTTGTCCAATAGAAATATATAAGAAGGGGCTTGAGGGTCATTTGGAAAACACATTGAGAGATCAAGATATCGAATTTCTGAGGTGATAAGTTCTTAGGAGGAAAATTGACTCAGGAGATTTCTTGCAATTGAGGTGCAGGGATAGTTGGGCTGGAGGATCCTCTCAGGAACCCCAAATACTCAGTGGAGAGGAAGAGAAATACCAGTGGAGACATCAAAAGACTAAGAATGACCGATGATGGGCTAGGAGGGACCATGCAATGCTTGACACAGAGGCAAATTGGCTAGTGTAGAGGTAGAGTTGTCTTCTAGTAAAAATATGAAACTTGTCAGGGAGCTACTAGACCAGCCACGAGCATTGACGTCATAGCTCTAGGAGGCAAGGATACCTACCACAGAGCTGATGTAGAGCCTCATATAGCTCCACACAAGCCCACGTAGTTACTGTAAAGGGGTAGTGTAGTTATAGTCGGGGATCATCAGTTTAGTTGTCGGATCAGTTGGGATTTCCAGAGTGAAGTGAGGTAATATCACTAAGTTTTCTGCTAGTGTATTTTTCTATGTTACCGGATTACGAGAATGTCATCCATAGTTGTATTCAGAACAACTACTTAATAATAATAAACCCTCCAAGCTTCTCCACCAGTTTTCTAACATTGGGTTCTTTCGGGGACATTTGTCCAAAAATAACTATCTTTATTGTGTTGTATTTTCTTTCTTGCTCAGTATATTGTTTCCTCTTATAATTTAATTAAGTGAAGGCTGCAATGTATGTATTTCGATATTTTCATAGGAAACTGCAAGTAATTTGTTTAAGGGAATCAACAAATAGGAGTAATATCATCAGTTGCTGCAGCAAGGGTTCCTATAGTGGAATTTTCACAGCATTCACCAAATGAGAGTACCATTTCCTTTGTTTAGAGAAAAATGTCTTCTTAATGATACTGATGAATTTCTTATTTGTGGACACAACATGATTTCCCTGCAGATAGTAATTAGCTGAATGTTTCAATACAATTCCATTTTCCAATGCAAAATCATATAATATGATTGATGAAAGTGTGTTTCATTGTCAAAACTAAGTGCATTAAGAATGCCAAACATAGAAATGATATTTTTCTTAAGGAAATTGATGACTTTCTGATCATTCACCTACTTGAGTGGAACTAGATCTGCCCACTGCGGTAGTGAGGATATAGTAGTGCTACTTTTATGAGTGCACAAAAATATCAACAATAAAATCTAGGCCCCATTGTTGAAATGGTTCTTCCACGACAATAGGCTACAGCAAGGTGGTTGACTTCTTTCCTCGACTAACACATTTCTGATATACTAGACACTTTCAGGCATATGCATGAGCATCTTTGAATAATGTGGGCCAATAAAAACCAACCCGCATGACTTTGTCACTACAACAAACCCTGTGATTAGCATCCTTTTTTACTTCTTTTTTTGCATCTAGAGCCCATTTTTGGTGCTATTTGCATCCATTTATCAAATATGGTGCAAAACTTGACACAAAATTTGCATCGAGTTTTGCACCACGTCTTACACCAAGTTTAGCACCAGGTATTGCAATAGGTTTTGCACCACATTTTGCACCAAATTTTATGCCAAGTTTTGTGTCATCCTTTGCACCAAGTTTTGTTCCGGGTTTTGCATCAAGTTTGGCACCTAATTTTGTTTAACATACTTTTGCATCCTCATTTGCATCCACTTTTTGCACCTACACTTGCATCAACTTTTGCATCGACT
>APFE030206774.1:0-19437 GCA_000404065.3 Pinus taeda | reverse complement strand
GACCCCAGCCAACAGAAAACCTAAAGAAAATGAAAGAAATGAAGAAAAAAATACCTCAAAGGAGGTCCCATGAAATCAACAACCCCACTGAACAAAAAATATGAAGAAAATGAAAGAAATGAAGAAAAAAACGACGTCATAGTCAAACATTGTGCACGCAGAATCTTAATGACTGATTTCAAAGGAAGGCACTAGAATTCAACCATATACATTTTGCGCCATCCCGAAATAAAAATAATAATAATATTTAACCACCTTGCCCCCAACCAATATAAAATGAAGAAAAACCCTACCTCATAGTTAGACATTGTGCACATTCAGAACCAGAAGGTAATGACTGAGTTCAAATGAAGCACTAGAATTCAACTGTATACATTTAGTGTCATCCCAAAATAAAAATAGCAATAATATTTGATAGGCTTTCCCTCCCCACAGTTACACTAATTCGATATAGAAGCCAAGAGTTCTAAGCTTTTGCTACGGTGTGTTTTGAGGAGGCATTAGAACCATATTAGACTACAACTAGTTGTTGCATGGGTTCACTGATCAATATACTCTCTAAGTTAATGATTGCAATATTTATTTATATAAATTGTTTATGAGATATGATTAATGATTTCATTTTGTAAATAGCAAGAGAAATATGAGAAGGGTGAGGCACGAGGTTTGTCGCAAATCAATTTAAGGGAAAGAAAAATATCTCCAAATAATAGGATTTTTCAAGTTTCCTTTTTAATAGGACTAAATTTTAGAAGGAGCTAGAGAGTTTGCCTGAAAAACATATATTGTGTACTCTAGAAATCAAGAACTGACATATACAAGTTAGTCCATTAGATAGATTAGTCTTAGACAAAGGTTACAAAGGCTAAGGTGCATGCCTCCCTTTTTTAATTTGGGTATTAAACCTTCCATTTGAGAATGCCGAAAAAAGGTTAAGATCCTGAAAAGCGGTCCTTGATTTTACCAAAACTCAATATTAATGCTTAATCAATGGTGTAATTCTTTCTATTTGGCTTTGGCCTTGAATTTTGGGATCTATCTTTGGGTCTAGTTATCAATCTGTCATTTCATTAATTTGTTGAGAGGGTCCCAAGGGCTATAGGGGATAAGATGCTTATTTTCCAATAACCTCCCCTTGAAACCCTATAAAGAGATGGTGCACCCCATTTTGTTGTTGTAATATTTCAACCACAAACTCTTCCTATGAGGATGCCCCTATAGGGAGGGTATGTAATGGAAGTGAAAAAATAACAAAATTTCATGTTGAGTCAAAGGAGGGTTATAGATTGTAGCTGCATCTAGAGATCTTGAGAAAGCTGAAGGGGAATCGAGTTTACCTGCTATTGCAACACCTCCTATTGCACCATTCGAGGTGCTAAACGGCACTAGATTTAAGGGTCATAGGTGAAAAATCACAAAGATATTAACAATGAGAAGGTAGGAGTGATTTAGCATAGGATTGATTCTTCATAGTTGACTTTTTTGGTGAGATTTCCTAGTAAATGGAAAACGTTGAAGCGCTACCACCTACAAATTAGGTAGAGTATGAGCACATGTTTCCTAATATTCAAAGAGTCTCTTCATCCTTTTTCGATCAGATCCATGTAAAATATGTTCAAATGTCACTAACCCATTCTACGATATCATCTTTGATTCACGACACATATACTCCTTAAACTAGTGATGGAGAGTCCAACAAATGAGTAGGAAAGGTTGTCCATTTACAAGGTTGGAATCAATCAAGTATTGTCCCTCTCTAGCCAACTCTTAGATTAGGAGCATGTGTAATGGACTTATTATTGTAAAAAATTGCAAATATTGGATTATCTTCAAGTTCAAGGGCTTCAAGTGGTTGCATCGACCTACAGCTCTTGAATAGAACTACGCGTTTTTCAATTAGACCCTTATGGTCAAGGAGTTGAAAAAGAGGAAGGTTGTATTTCTATTTTTAAGGGGTTGGCCTAAGCTCACCTATGTACTAACTTATTTTGTCAAACGACAAATGTAACTTTGGTTACTATTATAATAAACTAAAGTACTCTCTTCTCACTTGTTTATTCTTGTCTATTATTGATGAAAAAAAATTATATCATGTGGTAAGTAACCTCTACTTGAAGGGTTTGTAGCAATTGTTCAATATTGTTAAGGTCTACAATGTTTATCTTTGACTAACTTTCTATGGAATGAGACCTCTCAAGTTATTCTAAACAAATACGTAGAGAAATCATTTCCAATATTATGTGCTCCCTCTTTATTGACATCCATGGAGGAATGTTATTTTTAATAACAAAAGATGGTCACACTGAGTAAGTGGATTTGAGCTCTCAAAATGGATTGACACCATGAGCTACCAATGACCCCTAAAACACTAGTGAAGTGATGGGATGACACCAAATTCTTTCAAGGAATTTAGCTAAGTGTTTATCTCCACTTAGAGTTTCAAGTTGGTAGTTTAAGATTCCATGGTCCTAATGAGAATATCATATAGAGAGGAAGACATAACCCATTTCTACAGGAATTGAATCCTTGTGTTTTATGGCTTTATGAATGAAAAACCATCTTAAATGAGGTGGAGATCATCTCCAACAACTTGGTCCATGCATAGGTAAGTTAAAGAATCATTTCCTTGGTTAATGTTTCAAATATTTATGTCCTCCTACCTATCATATTGTTAAGTATGTTCTTTCTCACATTCCCTAACATGTCTTTTGGGTAAGATTTAGAATGTATCTTTCAACCAATATATTTTTCCAAAATATTTAGAATTTGAAGCATATTCACTACTAGCCTGTTACATGTAATGAATTTATTTCCCCACTTTATAACTTATGTTTGAGAAGGAGTACCCTAGGTTCTCACCCACCACTATGGTTTACTTGGAGTTGATTGATAATAGATATATAACTAAGAATGGAAGATAGATATATGCATATGGAGCTACTAAAATTGTAGGGCCCACTTTAGAGTCAGGTTCCACATTAGTGATTTGGGGTCTTGTAGATTCGATTGGGAGCCCATTTTGATTAAATAGCTCCATCCCTTTCATGTCACTGTATATGTTGGAAGCATTCCAACTGTGTGAAAATCACCTCAAACGAAGTTCATATGTGAAAGTTATGTCAGTCACAAGTTGACCTACCTTATTGACCACCATGGAAATGAGTGGATGCCATATCAACCCCCATTACTCACACATGTGGGGGTGTTCCTAAATAGAAACACTAATTGAATATTGGAGCATGCAAAACCTTAACCCTGATGTTCAACGACTATAGGTTGTGTTATACTAGGTTACTAGGAAAGGAAGGGGCTCCATTCTTTTGTTATTATTATTATTCCCTAGTTGAGAATGGCATAAAATAATGGGATATCGAGCATAACATAAGAGGAATAATATTTTGTAGTAATCTTTCATGCCACAATGTCCATTCCCACTCCATAGTGAGTGACACTTTCTTTGTACTTATATTTCATACTTGAAAAAGAAAGGCTAGAGCATATGCCTCACCTTCTAGCTAGGATTTCTCTAGTATTAGGTTTCCCAAGTCCTATATTCTATTCATTTGTGTGGATGATTTGTTTATTTTCTATTTTATTCCAATTTGATTTCAAATATATCCATAATTTGGAGTAATACAATAGTAATATTTAATCTAAGATCTAAGATAATAAACTGCATAATAAAATATTTCAAAACAATATAAGAACTAACGTGAAAAACTATTCTAATAGAATATCCACAACAATTTAAATATCAATGAAATCATTCTTAATGATTATCGATCATTGGATTGACAAACTCACAACATGACCTAGAGTTTCCCACCTATGAGCAGTCTCTAATGAAAACCTTATTATGTTGTGTAATGCGGTGTGTGGATGTTCTTATGTTTGGATATCTATTTTTTTCTCGGTATTTGGATTAGTAATAAATAGTGTGAAGCATATGCACAATAGTTGTTGAATAGATAAAAAAAATATATTGTTTATGAATTGGGTAATTTTGACTTGTTCATTATAATGTGTTTAGGATCCCACGCTAAGATCCCATAATTATGGGAATAGACTATCAAGTAACGTATTAGGGTGCGATTTATTGAATAATTATCATAAGGTAGTAGAGTGTCAAGTCAATAATTGTAGGTGGTCTCATTAAAGAAGGTCCACTAGTTACTGGTTGAGGCCTCACTAAGAGAATTACACTTAGAGAAGTATATATCTTAGTTGAAGCTATGTAAGCAATTTCCATGTGAATTATTGTATTTGGAGCTCTATTTAAGTTTTGGGTTGCCCCCTCTAGGACACAATTGAAAATTTCACTCAATTCTGAATATTAATAAAGGTTTTCTTACTATTTTTATCTCCCAATTTTGGTTTTGTTTCCTTAATGAAGTTATATTTATGTCTATTTTTCTCTAAATATTATATTTCAACAAATAAGGAACACCACAAGTGGTATCATATAACTTTGTTGTGCTAGCATGTACTCTTATTTTAGAGAAAAAAAAAAGAGTAAATATGTGTTTTGATGTCTCTAAATATCATGATCTTGTTGTTTAATAGGTAAACCAATGGTTGGGGAAGAATACACAAAGAAAATACGAGTGACATGACTTGGTTGGACACCTTTCTAACATCTATTAGTACTCCTTTCCATAGTATCATGTCAAAAAACACTTGTCTATGAAGTTGTCTTCCAAATATCCTCAGGAAAATTGGAAGCTTTGTAGGAACACTTGAAACCAACCTAACATAATCATATCATCCATCTTATTAGCATCACTTGTTTGGACACCCTTTTGACCTTTGTTGTTGTGCCTTTACATAGTATCCCAAAAAACATCACTTGTATATAGAGTTGTATTGTTCATGTCCTGAAGTATAGTGGAAGACCCTAAAGAAAACTTGAAACTAGCATAACATATTCCTATCAACCATCTTGTTATAATACATCAAGAAAAACATATGGGGAGATCAATATTACATACCAGGAATTGAGTAGTACACTCAAGGGTACTATTTGTCCTCCTTAGTTAGTGCCATGGAAGATTTGACCAAATATTATTATCAAAAACCCTTTGGTATATCAAAGAGCTAGAAATTGATGCTTCTTTTACCATAAGACCCTAAAAACCCTATATTCTCCTTGAAAACTTTATCCTCTATAACAAAAGAACAAATTTCCTACATAATTTACAATGTCATGAATTTGAGAATTCCACCAATTCACTGACACTCCAAACAAACTTTTAGAAAAGGAAATGCCTATCTCAAAAGACTCTATGTGTGACATTGATCATCATGATTTCACTCTCTAGTAAATATTTTTTGGTGGACTCACCAATAAAATTTATTTTGATCCCTCTCCATAGATTTCCCTTAGAGCATTGATTATGTTGGGTTACATCCTCCACAATATTTCTAATGGCCATGTGGTCCCATGAGAAACACCTAAAAAATATCATCGATAGATGACACAAATTAAATGGCTCAGTCCCTCTCACAGTACATTAACACTCTCACTCGGTCACTCAATACACCATAAACCAACATTCCTTTTTTTAGTGTGCAAGTTGGCATTTATTTTGATAAGATTAGGAATTTGAGGGTAAGTGTGATGAGGGTGTCATTTTCTCAAGATGTGTCTCTCATAAGGATAAGCACATTAATGATAAATAAAATTAGAATATTGGCCACTCACTTCTTACCATTCCCACACCATAAAACAAACCCTAAAAATGTCAATCTTAAAATATCTTATGTAGTTTCCTAATGGTATTCAAGTAGAATCTCATAATTACTTATGTCAGTAATGGTCTGATCAATTTTTTATTCTCTTAAAGCAAATCTTTCTATATATGCACCCCATAAAAAATAAATCATCAAGTCAAAATGAATGGAAATGAATGAATAAGAGGGTGTGTCAGCGAGTGTTAGGCATACCAAGGAGGGAGAGACAGGGCATGCTAGGTAGTGCCAAGCCATGTTAGGGAATGATAGGGAATGTTAAGAAGTGTTATGGTGTCCTAACATGTGCTAGATAGTGCTAAGGAATGCCAAGACATGTCATTGCTAAGGCATGATAAGATGTGCCAGGTGTTAGGGAAGGTGAACACGTGTCAAGGAGTGTCAAGGCAATAAAAGGGAACACCAACTTAAATGAAAATAAATTAACACATAAGAGGGTTAATAAGTCATGACCTTACCTTTTCAAGAGGGGCATGCTATGCATACCAAAACTAGTGCCAATACATGCCAAGGGCCAAATGTTGGTGTGTCTTAAGTTCCATATCATCCTCTTTTACTTCTCTTTTAATTGTGAATAATTGATATCAAATAAATTTTATCTTAAGCCATGGAAAGCCATTCCAACGCATGCCAAGGATTGTCAAGTTCCACCAAGTGCCAAGAGCCGATATGTTCCAAGGAGTTATAGGTCATGCTATGGAGTGGATAGGGCATGTCAGGGAGTGATAAGGTGTGTTAGAGACTGTTAGTGCATTCTAGGGAGTGCTAGGGATACACAATGGAGTGCTAGCTAAAAATGCATAGAAATTCATCAATAAGAGTGTTTTCTAGGGAGTGTCAATGAGTTCCGAGTGTGTCGATGATTGAGTGTCCTAAGAGAAGTTCAAAATAATAATGATAAGAGGCTAGTATCTGGTTGCAACGAGGTAGACAAAGCAATTTCAAGAAAAGGGAGACTTTGGGTTGGGCACAACATTGTTTTGTCAATAACTCAGTTGGGTTTTCAAGTCGTAAAAAACGTAAGGCTATCTATAAGGGCATGATAGCTAGGGAGTGCAAATGTGTGTCAGGGAGTGTGATAGAAACACAAGGGAGAACTAGTTTAAAATGCATGGAAATGAATATATAAGAATGTGTGATAGTGATTGTCAATGACTTTTAGGTGTGCTAAGGAGGGAGTGACAAGGTTATATGTTAGGTACTCACAAGGCATGTCAGGGAGTGGTAGGTTGTTTTATGGAGTTCCAAATAATGCCAAGGAATGCGGGTAGTGTTAACACATTCCACATATTTCCAAGGGATTGTTAAACGTGCAAGTCATACTATGGCATGTCAAGATGTAAACTATGTTGCTCAGTTGTTTTACAACCATTTTTGGACATGAGCCTTGTCTTGATAACTTGTAACTTGTTAAGTGGGATTAGTTGAAATTAGAAATGAGTAGCGTAATATGAGTTATGTTCAATTCTTAGGTGAACAAGGAATAGTCTAGTTGTAGTAATTGTAACTCGGTCAAGCTGTTGTAGTCGATGAAGGACTTGGTTAGGTTCCCATCCCCCCAAAAAAAGTAAGGGTAGTTGTGAGGGCATGATAGCTAAGGAGTGCCAAGGCATGACAAGAAATGAAAATCCATGCTAACATATGCAAGAAAATGTCAATGCATAGTGAGGACTGTTAAGGAGTGCCAGGGTGTCACAAGGGAGAACTAGGTCAAAATGCATGGAGATGAACAAATGAGAGTGTTTGCCAAGGAGTGTCAAAAAATTCTAGGTGTCCCAAGGATGAAGTGTGTGAGGAGAAGTCCATAATAGGACTTGTAGGAGGCAAGCCTATGGTTGTGATAAGGGGCTAGACAAAGCAGTTTCAAACAAAGGGAGACTTTAGTTTAGGCACAACATTATTTTTCCAATTCCTTGGTTGGGTTCCCAACCGCAAAAAAGGTAAGGTTATCTATGAGGGCATGACAACTATGAAGTACCAAGGTGTGCCAGGGAATGACAATAATTGCTAAGACATGCTAGATAGATCCAAGCCATGTTAGGCATGCTAAGACATTCCAAGTGCTAAGGCCTTCCAAGATGTTCCAGGCGCCAGGGTGTGGCATGAAAGCATGCTAGCGAGTGTTTCAAATTGATGGAAATGAAGTGTCATTGAGTTTCAAGTGTGATAAGGAGGGAGTGATGAGATTTGTTGAATAGTTCCAAGGCATGCTAAAATGGTAGGAAATCTTACGAGGATGTCCCAAGTGCCAAGATGTGCCAATGCATGCTGAGTGTTAGGGAGTGCCAGAGAAACACAAGGGAGCAGTAGGTCAAAATGCATGGAAATGAAGGCATGCCATAGAAGCATGAGTGAGCACTAGGACAAAATAATGCATGAAAATGAACGATTAAAATCTTATGACATGAAGTGTCAATGAGATTAAGGAGGGGCTAACAGTGTATTTTATGCAGTGCTAAGGCATGCTAGAGGCCAAGGAAACATGCCAAGATGTGCCATGTGCTAGGTTATGCTAATGCATGCCAGGGAGTGTTATGAAGTGCTACAGAAACACAAGGGAGCACTAGTTTCAAAATGAATTCAAATGAATGAATAAGAATGTGTGACAATGAGTGTTAGCGAGTTCTAGATGTGCTAAGGAGTGTTAGGTAGTGCTAGGGAAAGACAAGGGAGAATTATGTCATAATGCATGGAAATGAATGAATAAGAGTGTGTGGTAGGGAGTGTCAATGAGTTACAAGTGTGCTAAGGAGGAGTGACAAGGCATGCTTGGCAGTGTGAAGAAATTTTAGAGTGTTAGGGTAGTATACGGTGAAGATATGCCAATGCATTAAAGGAAGTGTTAGCTCAGAGTTCCAAGGAAACACAAACGAGAACTACGTCAAAATGCATGTAAATGAACAAATAAGAGTTTGTAGTTGGAAGTGTCAGTGAGTTTGAGGTGTGCTAAGGAGCGAGCGACAAGGTATGATAGGTAGTGTTAAGGCATACTAGAGTCAAGGGCAACATGCCAAGGTGTCCTAGATGCTATGATGTACCAACGTGTGCCAAGGAGTGTTAAGGAGTGCTAAGGAAACACAAAGGAGCACTAGGTCAAAATGCATGGAAATGAATGAATAAGACATTGTGACTGGGAGTGTCAGTGAGCTCTAGGTGTGCTAAGGAGAGAGTGAAAAGGTATGATAGGTAGTTACAAGGAATGTTAGAGTGATAGGGCAACATGTGAAGATGTGTCAGGTGCCAGGGTGTGCCAATGCATGCTAGGGAGTACTAGGGAGTGTCAAGGAAACATAAGGAAGCATTAGGTCAAAATTCATGTAAATGAATGAATAACAGTGTGTGAGAGGGAGTGTCAATGAGTTCTAGGTGTGTTAAGGAGGTTGTGACGAGGTTATATGCTAGGTAGTTCCAAGATATGCTAAACTACCAAGGCATGCCAGGAAGTGCTAGGGTGTTCAAGGGAGTTTCAAAGCATGCCAAGGAATGTAGGTGATGCTAACACATGCGACATAGTTCCAAGGCATTGTAAGATATACCAGGTGCTATGACATGTCAATATGTAAACTGTGTTTCTTATTTGTTTTAGGACCATGGTTGGATGTGATGAGCCTTGTCTTGGTAACTTGTTAATTATGATGAGTTGAGATTCGAAATGAGTAGCCTAAGATGAGTTACAGGTATTTCTTAGGTGAACAAGGCATATGTTGAATTTCCATAGCACATGATAGTATTAGTTTGGTCTTAGAATATTTGATGCAAACACACTCAATTGCCACAGCGCATCTACTTTCGAAAATAAAATCTAAAACTTCATGGAATCAACTAGTTCACATGAAATTTTTTAAAATTTCCAATCCCCTCTTCATTATATTATAAACTATAATATAATAGGCTAGATATTTCATTCAAGGAATCGTGGCCTTTTACAACCACATTGATACAAGGAATACAACTAGGGCTTGGTGTTAGTCTTGTTACAACCAATATACCTTGAAAAAGACAACACTTTACCACCTTGTTGATGGTGGCCACACACAACCCTTTCAGTCCACATGCTCTGAACACATGTGGCATCTCCTCTTGCCTCCCATTCTACAACTCCTTAATCTTCCTCTATCGATGAACTCAACTCCTTTAATTTACTGAACTTAGCTTAAAAAATAATTCCCTCTAGCTCCTTTTCCTTCAAGGTCTGCAACACTTAATGTCTTTGATCAGTTGTTCATAACTCTATTTGTGAACACCTATTTGGTCTACCCAATTTTGCCATACTTTTTCTCCAAGATGACAAGTCTATGGCTATGGAGGTTTCCCTTCTTCTCACTGACTCAATACTCTACAATACACTGAACTATGGCTAGCTACTAGCAACTTGACTGATACTTTAGTCCTTCATAGTTTGCACATCCTTCGGCCCAATACACCTATCCTTTTACTATTTTTGTTGTCCTTCGCAAGTATAACACTTAGGGCTCTTCTTTGATAGTCACCTAACAACCATTGAACCGTACTTGGACTTCCATAAATTTACCCAACCATAGTCAATTCTTTTATTGATGTAAGGCCCACAACAATACCCTCAACTAGGGCTCCTCAAATATTCCACCTAATAGTGATTTCAGTCCTACCAAAATCACTATTCTTTTGTACCAATTTCTTTGTTGTCAAATCCATGAACAAATTTGAACTACTCCTCTTATCACCCTTCTAACAATCTATACATGACTAAATTAGGGTCACAAATCATCCACTAATAGTCCATTTACTAACTATTTATAGGATGCTTCAAATATCTATCGAAGACTCTATGGAAAGTCCACTAAAGTCAAGTCCTTTTCATGTCAATCCATTCCTCGTATGGCACATTTGTTTTTCTCAATTTGCTACTGAGGTTCCACCCATGTATGGATCTATTATCTCCACACATACTTCTACAAACCATATTCCAGATTGGTGGTCTATATTGTAGAGATAAACCTCTCTCTAAGGGTCATGACCCTTATTCTTATACGCATATTTGTCATAGTACTAAGGGAATACCTTATGGACTGAATAACCTTTGTGCTATGTAGTTCCACGGTGCATTAACATGTGCCAAATAGTCCCAAGGCATGCCAAGTGCTAATACATGCTAGGATGTGCAAGGTGCCAGAGTATGCCAATATGTGTCCAGGAGTTTCAAGGAAACAAAAGGAATAACCAAGTTAAAATGAAAGGAAATGAACACATAATAGGGTTAATAAGTCGATACTTTATTTTTCAAAAGGGGCATGCTAGGCACAATAATAGTATGTTCCAATACATGCCAAGTGCCAATATCTGCCAAGTGGTAATGTTTGTCAATGCAATATTATACCAAGGTGTTCTAGGGCATGCTACGGACTACAGGGCATGCTAACACATGATAGGGGAGTGCTATGCTATGCTAGGGCATGCAAACATGTGCTTGGGTGTCCTACTCATGGAAATATGTTCTAGGTACAAAGATGTTCCAAGACATGCAAGGTGCAAGGAA
The DNA here is from genome assembly GCA_000404065.3 of Pinus taeda. NCBI lineage: Eukaryota > Viridiplantae > Streptophyta > Pinopsida > Pinales > Pinaceae > Pinus > Pinus taeda. The sequence goes on along the minus strand of APFE030206774.1, from coordinate 8,174 downwards.
TGTTAGTGTATTGATCCAAAGCATGTTAAGGTGTGTCATGAGTGTTGAGGAGTGCTAGGTCTCTCTCGTTAATAGAATTGACAGAGCTTGATTATGTATTAAATAATATAGTTCCTACACACACTAGTGGAACATTATTTAAAGGAAATTTTCTAGATAATAAAGCTTAATAGAAATGAATCACATGTTAACTCATAGGAAAATTGTACTCTTATGACTTGAGGGAAATGATACACACTAATTTATTCTTAAAAAATTGACTGACTATTATAACCACTATGACCTTGGACACATAATGAAAAAGACTCCACAACAATGGTCTTAAGTCATTATCTTTTGACAAAAAATATAGTAACAAGTACATAGCATCATCAAAAACTCATTGGAATGATCAATGATGATAAACATTTTTTGACCGTCACCAAAAGTAACCGAAAAGAGCATTGGTGACGGTCAATAAAAGATTGTCACTAGAAGTGTCACTAAAGAGAGAATTAGTGATTGGTCTTTAACGACCATGACCAAAATTTTCATCAAGAGAGAATTAGTGATGGGCCTTTAACGACCCTCACCAAAAGTATCATTGAAAATGGATTTGGTGACAAACCTTAAAGGAACACACTATATACACTTACAACAATGATTTTTTAAATATTGTCACCATATGCGACATTGGTGATGGACCTTAAAGGTCCATCACATGCATGAAGAGTCATGAAAAACTTATTGGAATTATCAATGATGATGAACATTTATTGACTGTCACCAAAAATAACCAAAAACATCATTGATGGCGATAAATAAAAGATCATCACTAGAAGTGTCATCAAAGAGAGAATTAGTGATGGGCCTTTAAAAACCCTTACCAAAAGTGTCACCAAAGAGAGAATTAGCGATGGGCCTTTCACAACCCTCACTAAAATTGTCATTGAAAATGGCTTTGGTGACAAACCTTAAAGGACGATCACTATATACACTTACAACAACATTTTTTTAAAGAATATCACCATATGCGACACTGGTGATGGACCTTAAAGGTCCATCAAAGGCATGACCTTCACCAATGACCTTTTTTCTTGTACTGTTAGGTGATTCCTAGTGTTATCGAGTCGATAAAATTTTATTAGACTAGATCATTTGTCTTGAGTCGTAGAATTTGGTTGAGTCTTAATAGTCTAATTCTATGTGTATTTCCCCTTCTAAAGGTTGAATTTCTTATATCTTGATGTACAAGTGTTATCTATGAATATTTTTGGTGAATGGTTCCTTTTAATTAGATCACAATTACCAAAATATTTTTTATATATACATAGATGTTTGAAAAAGTATTTAATCCCCTCTCAAGTCTAATATTTAAACTTCTGGAAAAAAATAAAATTAAAATTAGCTAGAAATTATCAAAAGATAAAATGAAGGGAAAAAATTAATTACCCTCCAGGTGGAAAATTCTTCAAAAATTACTTCAGGCTATTCTGAAAGGAAAATATCCAAGTTAAAAATGAAAGCCTCATTTCCAAGGTATGAAGAACCTAGTCCATCAATTCATTGGCCAGGAGAGGACTATTTCCCAACAAATCAATTTTTTTGGACAAACAATTGAATATTTTGCATGAGTAATGATAATTATATTTTTTTGGAGGTCCTCCTTCATCCAGAATTCAAGCTTTAATGCGTCTAGCATAGTCAATAGGGAAGATCAATTTTTTTTGGAGATTTGTGCCATTCAATCAAGTGTTTGAATTTTTCCTGGAAGGATCAAGCCATGGATCGATGAAACTATCCATTATTTCCACTTGGAGCAGTTGATCACTCCCTTTTTGTATATAAGGAGGAATTTTTCTCCTCATTTGTAACTTCAATTAAATTAGAAATCTTTTTACTAAGCTAAGCCCTACTAGAATATTTTTTAATAAACAAATTTGGGGTTTCAATTCAAGTTGTCTCTCTTTTGATGATTCATGGTATATGTTGAATGGTTTTAATGCTATAATTTTTTTCTTTAACTGAATATTATTTTTTCACAGTGAGTTGTTGGATTATCTATTAGCATATGTATACTCCTCTAGGAATTGGTATAGACTAAGCACATTGAAGTTGGTGTACCTAGAAGATATCTCTAGATATCTAGTCTATTTGTGTGAATCAAACCCCTTTGAAACTACTACTAATATATATTTTGAGTGTATAGACAGTTTCAGGCGATTCAACCATTCAAAAAGGCCTACATTCATAGACTTTTAAGCTACCACATATTTTTTGGACTTTCATATTACGTAACAATTTATTGTGCAGATTTTGGTTTGTACATAAAAACACAAATTATTTCAATAATTTTTTTTTGAATTTCTATTTGGTCTTAAAGGATTTGTTTGGTAATTAGAGATTGATTTTAATTGTGAATAGTGTAAATAATTTGTAAATTATTTTCTAACGCTCATATATTATTTTTCCTTTTGTCAACAATATTTTGGGGTTTTTATTTTAGAATTTTCTAGATCTTATGGTTGGGATCTTGTTACCGGACTTGCAAGTGCCATTAGCTCAAGGATCAATAGACAAATCTAAAGCTAGAAGCTTGAGAACCTCACCAAACATAGATGACTAGTTTTGTAGCGTATGAAATACTTGAAGGGGTCATCTATATTAAAGAATGAATTCATTCAACTAGTAAGAGTTGATTTAGGGCTGAAGCACCTAACTCTATAATATCCAAGTGCTAAAGTTTCGATGACTAGACTCTTTGATGGAGTCGCTAGCCCTAGTAGGCTTATTTTCTATAGAATCTTTGGTTTCTTAAGTGTTTAATATCTAAACTCATCTTGTAGGTGGCTTTCTGGGGATATAATCATTCTTTTGGGATCCTTTTATTTTTTTGTTTCTTGTTTGGCCTAGACATAAGGGTTTACATCCTTTGACACTTAGCCACAGGAGTTTGAGGACTTGTAGTGCTAGTCACAAGCCCATTCTGACCTCCAAGATCTTCCTTCAACTCTAATTTTTCCTAATGATACCAGTTTTATGCGTAAATGGGTCTAATACCTTTATTACAAGTCTAATTATTTATTTTTTAGGGCTATCATTCACTTTATAAGGAATTTTGTGGGCCAAATTAATCTTCTAGCCCTAGCCGCTAGGCGTAGGGCCACTTTCCCACATGACCACTAGCTTTTGGAGGCATTTTAAGCCTAGCTACGTATAATCTAAGGTCTGATCTATTCGTTTTCAAGCTAATATTTGTTGTTGAAGGTGTAAATAAATCCCTCATCATATTTTTACTTCAAAATATTCATCTTTCATGGCTCACTTGGCATACTTGTCATTAGAGCTAGGTCTCTTGTCCTCAAGAGTTTCCTCTTCCCTCCATTTCATTCTATTTTTACTATCATAAAAAATATGATATTTGAAGGTGAACATACCAATGGTATATAATTGAAAATGTCACCCAAAAACTAATTTATAACAAGCCAACAACACCTAAAGGTGTCAAATGCTAACTTTGAATCCTTAAATCATTGTTTTAGTTGATTTTTTATGATAGCCTTGTGTATTCAAAGGTCTGATATAAATTCTAGAGATTTCAAATAATTTCCACAATAGTATAATATCTAAATTTTATCCCTAAGAAGAAATCAATATAAGCTTAATATACTTAAATAACATCACATTAACTTAAAGGATAAATAGGCATGGTTTTGGGTGATTTTAAAGTGAGATTTTGGGATTGTTTTCATACTAATTGTTGGTTGTTCTAAATCATATCAAAGTTTGGTGCAATATCATTGTTTTATTCAAAGCATTGGTTTACTCATTTCACCCTTGTATAAGAATCTGATTGTTAGTTTAATTCATTTGTTGCATTGCATATCATTGCTATCAATCTCATCCTTCCTTATGCTTATTGGTTTTGGTTACATTTATGCTTGAGAGAAAAATTGCAAATATTTTCTTGTGCCTAAATTGTTCATCTAAGTAATAAGAATATATTGCTCTCATTATGGTATAATTTGTTGTTGTTCCTAATTACATAATAGGGCTTCTATACATCTAATTAACACATTGATATGCTCTAATAAGCATCCTGGATAATTGGAATTGATAATGTTGTTTCATTGAGATAAAATGCTATCTAAAGTGCTTCACTCATTTCATATAATCATATTGTGTTGACTATCATCATCATCATATTAATTTTAAGTGATATTATCATATTCAAAGAATTTTAAATATTGCAAACTCATTGAAGAAGTCATTCATAATTTCCACCTTTATTCTAGGTTAGAAGTTCATTTCTAAAATATACCTCCAAACACAGAATTGATTAAGAGAGAGATAGAACCGCCTTCTTTACACAATTTCAGAAGTCTAGACCCTCATTTCAAATTAACATAGGTGACCTTGTATTTCTCTTTTGTGCAATCCCTTGTAGGAATGAAGGAACCTAGGTTGTTAGAAGCGCATGTGAGGTATCATTAATGAGTCCTTAGCCTACTTCCTCCAGGCTTCTCTCTACAACTTGCATTTGAGGCCAGCTTCAAAATATTTGAGACAAGGGATTCACTTAGATAGAGAATCTAATTAAAATTAACTAAGATCCTACATTAGAAATTACATCTATGTCCTACACTTTATTTAAAATAAAATTTACATCCCCTAGAAATTGTTCATCTGTTAATTTGAAGTGTTAATATATATTATGAAAGTAATTAATTCTAATGCACTAGTCTCGCATTCATAGTCATAAGGAATCTAATCAATTTGTGCCTAATAATTCTAATTTCCACTTACTTTTAACGCAAGTTTCTAGGCCATTATGTTTTCTCTCCTCCACTTGTTGGTTACCAATAAGTTTCTCATCATCGCATCTGTAGGGTCTACCCACCTAAGCCTACATTTAGGAGAGAGATGAAATGGAGAGAGAAGGGATCCAACAACCCCTACCCTGAGAATTGTCATAATTCTATGTACAATTTGGGCAACAACTTGGTAATTGAAATGCACCAAGTCAATAAATTCCTCGACGCGCCACTTCAAAATTTATAATTTTCATAGTGGCATATCTAGTAAAATTAACTTTCTGGTCCATTTGGTTTTTCCCAATACATAAGCAAATATTTAAAAAATTATGTGTTCATTAACTTGAACATTCTAATGTGGTGCGTTGACGTAAACTTAACAAATTGGTGCGGAATATTATATCGATGCATAACACAAAAAAAATATTGGCTAATCTTATGTATGTATGCAGATCAAAAGCACTACGTCAAGTTGATGTATGCAACATTTTATGTGAATTCCTATTTTTTGGGTGCATCGTGCCTAGTGGATTCTTGTTTTTTTAGTGCATCGAGGTTGAATTTATTTTGAATTGAAAGTTATATGTTCATAGTTATAAACACATTTTTCATTTAATAGAAAATACATATATTTTATATATGAGGCTAGTGTATTTTGTATGTCAATCATGGGGGGACGTTCGAGGCGAGACGGGAAACAAAAGGATGAGCAAGAAGTTGACTAGTACAATAGGTTATGAGGGTGGGAGGCACGAGAGAGGAAGAAGAATTTGAACCCTCACCATATTAGGGAAGTGACCCAAGCCCACTTAAGACATTTAGACCTCTTTAAGTACTTTGAGGAGGTTACATCCTTGAAGGGGAACTATGGGTTGTTAGCATATTCTATCCATCAATGGGATTTCCACTGAGAATCTTTCCATGTCAATCTAGATTAGTGGTGTAAGCCCACTGAGTAGGAAATTTATTTGATCACTTTCCTATCGAGAAGAAGGGAGGACTTTTACTAGTTCCCTAATGTCTCGCACAGTGTTGAAACAAAGATTCATCTTGTCATATCTTAGAGATATATTGGGGATCATGTAGTTTATCTAGAATGTTTTCTGGTGTTTGGTGGATAGCTACAAATCACTTCTTTTGGTTTAGAGGAGGTTATGTGCCTCTCACTATTAGTGAATACCATTGCACACTATGCTAGTGATCGGAAACACATTAGTTTCATTTTTTTGTTTTATATTGATTATTTGAGGTAGAGGCCATTATATATCAGATGGTCTACCATATTTTTGCATAAGTTTTGTATAGTTGTAGATATAAGACATGTTATGATACATGGGATGTAAAACATTGTTTTTTATTTAGAGATTGTTTTTTTATTTTTTTAGAGTTATGTACTATATATTTCATTTATATTCGCAGATTATTTGGGGACGTACCTCTTTCCCCACTAAATGCAGATGCATATATGGTCGAGGCCATGGAGGGTGAGGGAGGTTCTGATAATACACAAGGACAATTTACCACATCATAGTATTGATACTAGTTTTAGGATGGATTTGGGTGACCAACTCTTTATAATTTTGGTTGAGGAGGGAGTCTACCTTGCAATGGATCAAGAAATCATGGAAGATCCTAGGCTCCTATATCTTTGGATGGATTTGTTTCATTATATGATGCTTCTTATGCATCATATGATTTTAGCTACAAGGATTATACTGGCATTGAGGAGGATCATGGGAATGCAACACATACACAATCTTCACCCAATACTACCCCATTAGATCACCATTATTAGGGTTGTGATCCTTCTGGTAGTACTCCACCTCCTTGAGATGGCCATGCATCAAACAAAAAATCTTCACCTAGATATACTACCCCATCAGATCAGGATCAGGGTGTTAGCAATCCTTCTGGCAGTATGCTACCTCTTCTTCATTCACCTCGTTATCATCCATTGCCTCATGTTTCTCCTTAAAAAGAAGACCAACCACCTTCTCCTTAACCTTATAGTTCGATTATTGAGGTAGTTGACCATCCATCGTCTTCTGCTACATTCCAGGCTACCACTACTACTCTTGCATTAGATATTTTATTGCAGTTATCTGAATCGATGTATTTATTGACTTGTTTGTGTATATAAATATGTATCGTTGATTTTTTCTATTCATATTAATGTACTCAATTTATATGTTGTTGTTGATGTGTATATTGTTTCGTCATGTCAGATTTGTTGATTTAATCTGCTTGTAGATAAATGTGTATGTTATAGTAGTTATTTTACAATATGAGATGTATATTTGAGGATGTGTGTGGTGATGATGCTAGACAATTATTGTGTTTTGTTAAATGTGATCACGATGGTGATGCCTTGTTAGATTATTAGATTCGTGTGCTACCTAATGACGTTTACATATATTAGATGTGTATATAATTATATGATATTAGAGAATTCGAAAGTGTATTTTAGATGATGTTTATGTTTCTTAAATGGTTATCATCATCTTGTTTATTTTTATGAAGTGATATTTATTATAGATTATGTATTGGCGAAGTTATATCAAAATTTATATATGACATTACTTGGAAAAAGACTTACTTTAAATAAAAAATGCAAAGATATTTTTATAAATTACAAATCTTAATATAGTTGAAACTATAATTATGAAATTACCATCAATATTATTTTATTGCATGTATATTTCATACATATTCATTCCAACTAAATTATTATTCAAGGAAGGGTTCTTTGTAGCATAGTCTTTGCCTATAGGAAACATTTTTTTTTTTTTTTTTTTTTTTTTGTAAAACATGTCTAAAAAATAGACTCTATAAAACAAAATCAATATTACACACAATTAAATTGTAGAAACCTCTGAATAATATTACTTTTCTAGTCATAGTCAAGTGTAGGAATGACAAAGTTGTGACCTATACTTATAATATAAGAGCTAGACAATATCTAATTAATCTTTAAATTAATTTTCAAAAAGTATATTGTAACACGTAATCATTAAATAAAAATATCAAAATATATAAATTAAAATATTATAATTGAATTGGTCTATGAAATCCAACTATAATTAAAAAAAATTGTTCATAAAATTGATTTTAACAACAACATTAAATAATTTGATTTTATTAATTTAATAAATTAAAATTTATTTATTAATAATAAATATGAATGAAGCATGTACAAGTTAATAATAAACATGGTAAAATGGAGTGAATATCCATGGTTAACAATCTTGTTATATTGTATGTTTACTGCAAGTATTAAGTTTTAATGTGAAAAATGTTATAAAACTAAATTAAAACAAGTCAAGGTATTGGCCCATTGTGTTGTAACAAGGACTATTTACAAGTTAACAATATGCATGGTAA
>APFE030206773.1:0-11829 GCA_000404065.3 Pinus taeda | reverse complement strand
CCTGCTGATAATTTGTCTACGTAATGTTGTCAGTTAAATTACATTAAACATTATGTTGATCGCTTCTATCCACCATGCAATGAAAAAACCCATTTGAATTTGTTTAAAAAGCTTTGATGCATCGAGGCCCGTATCACAACAATCTCTTCACAATGTTCACATATGTAACTCAACAATTGACCACTTATTAAAAGGATTGTCATCACTAACATGGTCACATTACAAGGTCTCGTTTATGTCATGGCCACTGGTATATCAATGGTCTCAAACACTGTAGGTTGCTGTCACATCAAGGTACTGTCATGAGGGTTTCTCCAAATATAACTGCCATACAGCCCTTGGATAGGCCCTTGCTGCCATAAATTTATTGTCACAGAATCTCATGTCAACAGGGATGCTGTCTCAATATTGTCATAATTCATACTCTGTTCAAAAGTTCTGCCCTCTAAGTGTCACAAGAGAATATGATTTGTTGTAGGTGCTAAAAGACAATCCTTCCTGTCAATCTCTATTTATTATAAGACAACTTTAATCTGGACATTGCTTCAGAGATACAAGTGTATAAAAATAATTCAGGAATTAACCACAATGTACAAGTACTGAGCATGAACACTGATTAAACCCTGATTTGAAACCCTTACTGATGAGATATACCACTGCTGTAAATGATGTCAGCATGACAACCCAAAAATTCCTTTGCTGCTGAGGACTGAAAAGGCTTCAACTATCACTGTGTTCATTTAGCACTTCAAGGGCTAGGTCTTTCTTCAATGTTCAGGTCTGCATTGTCACAAATGTTATGCTGGACTAAAACCACCTCTTTGCTGGTTATGGAGCCACAGAGAATGATTCTTGTGTTCAGGACTTGAAGCCCTAAAGGAATTTCGCTGGTTCTGCTTAATGAAAACAAGTGCCCAGAATTTGAATGTAGTTTTAGGGATCAGATTAATAGGTCAAAACTCTTCACAAGGATCTGTTTCCTTTCATTTGGATCTATACGTTGCATTACACAAGAGAACGCACGACATACTGTTTTGTTTGGTTTCTGAGATACCTTTGTTGACAAAGGAAGATGACCCAACACAGAAATGAGATCTTGTTCTTGTTCTCTGTCTTATTTGAAAGTGACTTCCAACGTCTCAACCAAATCAATAGCTGTGACAGGGTAGGTGTAAATCTCTAAAGTTTGAATCATTGAGTCACAAGTGTTTACACCATATAGATTTGATTGCTTACTTTTAGGCACAGGGCTCAGCCCTAAGACAATTCAATATGTGAACTGCTCCTTTATGAGACTCAGAAATGTTTCAATTGTGTTACAACCTTTTGTCAACAGTGCATTGTAATGGCTTTGCAGTCAATGCCCATGTCCCAGGTAACACACCATACATGAGTTCCAATAAAACTATTAGAGTCGAGACCTGTCTGCAAACAAAACAGAAGAAGCCCAGTGAAAGTCTTCTTCAACTAGCTCCAGAGGTGACAAGTGTTAAAAATAACAATGCAATGAATTCCCTTATCCAAATGCAAGAACTCCCTGCAGTCACAAACAGAATGTCCAGCAAATCCAAAAACCTAGAAATAAAAAAAAATGTATAGATCAAAAGCCCGAAATCACTGCCTTTAGACAGAGATAAATGTATGATGTTTCTCACTGATCCTGGAAGGGACGCAGATACAGGGCTTTTAGGTTACGATCAAGACGTAGTTTAAGTCTCAGAATTGTTCACTGGATTGGAGATAGGCCTGCAATAAAATGTTTATCCAACGAAAACCCTTTAACCCAAAAAGAAACAAAAATTATGCCATTTTCCAACAAGATCCTGGCTAATCCACAGATGTGAGAAGCCCAGAAATAAACCCCTAATGGACGGGCAAATTCCTTCAGAAGATCCCTGTCATGGAACGAATTATCTATCAAGGGGAAGGTAGAATCGGATCTTCTGCTAAAAGTCTTCAACCAGCCCGCGATTTGCATTAAATATTGATACTTTAGTAAATATCAGGATCTCAACATGTCCATAGGACTCACCTACCCTAGCTATTAATTGACAGTAAACCAATAATTGGACACAGCGGTGGGTGATGGTCCTGAAGCTATAAACATGATATTTGCAGCCACCGGCAAACTTCTTATCAACCTTTGCAGTTCAATAATTCTGCGCGAATATGGTCTCCGAGGAAGCAGAGATGACAACTGTTGTTGTTCTCTTTTGCATCTGCCAAATCTGTGTATATTATAGAAAGATCCGTTGGGGTTACAATATAATATATCTTTAGTGAATAACAGTTCTACAGTTATTCAGCTTGGCATGTTGTATCACTATTTATGTGGTTGTGAACTTGTATTTTTTCTTCAGAAACTGTGTATAATTGAAACCATCATTTTTATACACAGTAGTTTTGTAAGAAAAAACTGAAAAACACTTTGAAAACAGAGATTTTAACTATGAAAATCTGTGAATATGGTGCTATGACAATAGATAGGTTTTGTTTTTCAGAAAATCATTAGAGATAGTATTCGTTTAGTTGGAAGAGATGCATGCATAGTAAAAAAATATGTGAATTCTCAAGTTGTTAAGGGTCTGAATTTTGTACCCATGGCCACTTATAAGGACCCATGGTATATGTATATTGTTCTCCAAAGCAATTTCTCCATTTCCAATTCCTTATTTATTTATAAATAAGACTTGTTCATAGAAATTTGATATTTGTTTGGAAACATAATGCAAGAGCCTATTGTTTTAATATATATATTTTGCCCAAAACAATCATCTTCACTTTTTGCTAATTTGATCAATATTTTTTGCAAAGCTGCAGAAGACAATTGCAGAAGGCAAGTCTGGTAAGCAATTGCAAATCATGGAAGAAATAATAGATGTTGACAGTTACAAATTCAAATTACAATGCATTTTGCGTGAGAGCATTGATACTGTCTTAAAAAGAAATGGTCTTTTTAGATTAAATGCATTTTCATATACTGTAGGAGATTGTCTATTTGACTCATTCGAAATGCTTCTACATTTTCGTTATACTTCAACTGAACTACGAAATGGGTTAGTAGAACATTTCCTTTTTTTCTTAAACAATAATGATGTTGAAGCAATAGAGTCATATGAGTATGAACTAGCACCTGACTTCCTATATGAGTTACATGGAATTAATGATATTGGTACATATCTTCATAGAATGTGTTGTTCTGCATCTACAAATATAAAGGAGTCTGACCGAGGTTTATGGGGTGATACCTTTTGCATACGTTGGTTAGCTAAATGGCTAGATATATCAATTGCAGTTTGGTCATTGACAAGAAAAACAAGATATTTTCTTTTTAATGAACATGAAAATACAATTCCATATTGCATTCTCTTTCATGATGCAAATCCTGTTAGTGGTCATTATGAACCATTGCTTTACCAAAAGTTTCCAATACGCATTTGCAACCAGTCTAATATCTACCTGTCATCTATTTGCAAAGATATTGAAAGCCATTGGATGCATATTGCAGATAATATGCTTTTAAATGAATTAACGATCGCAAAGCAAATTCCATCTAATTGTGGTGACAGTCTCTTTAATGCAATTTGTTATTTAGTGGCAACAGAATTCGATGCACAGTGTTTGCGACTTTACATTGTTCAATCTTTTTGCAATGCACTTATGCATAAGAATCGAGATGCATTACATTGTTTAGAACAATACCTAGTACCTGATGTGATACACTATGCAATGAATAACAACTGGAAACAATATCTCATAAATATGGCAATGCCATATGAGCAAGGACAGGTAGAAGGCGGACCATTCTGTTTCCAATGGATATCTGTGGTGTTCAAAGTCAATATCCAGGTATGGTCCTCTGTTGCTAATAACTTTGTCAGTTACAGTTCTTCTTATTCGACATGCAATCATATTGTTAACATCATGTCATTCAGCACAGATACATCACATATTCACTACCACGCAATGATACAAAAATATGTTCATAATTCTCAACAACTGTACATGAAGGCAAAAGGGGATTGTAATCAATTGCATCATAAGCATATACTAGGAAAACAACAATGTATATCTCAAGTACATTTTAACAATGATATTTCATTTGAGATAGCATCTCATTTAGAACAAATGCAACCAACTAAGCATTGTAGGCTCAATTATCACAAACTAAAGCAATTCATACGTACAAAACGCAAATGCACCAATGTACATAACAATGATAACATATTTTGTGATAATCATCTACTAGAAAATCAGCAACCTAGTTCTTGCATTAGCAACTTTGGTAAGCAATTGGAAATGATGGAAGAAATAATAGATGTTGACAATGACAAATTCAAATTACAATGCATTGTGCCTGACAACATTGATTGTTTTTTACTAGAAAAACAACAATGTATATCTCAAGTACATTTTAACAATAATATTCAATTTGAGCTAGCATCTCATTTAGAACAAATGCGACCAACTAAGTGTCGTAGGCTCAATTATCATAAACTGAAGCAATTCATACGTACAAAAAGCAAATGCAATGATGTAGATAACAATGATAACATCTATTGTCATAAGCATGTACTCCAAAATCAACAATCTAGTCCTCGTATACATCTCAATAACAAGATTGAATTTGAAATAGCATCTTGCTTACAAAAATTGCCCAACTGTCATAAGCTTACTTATCACCAAATGAAGCAATTCATACGTACAAGAAGCAAGAAGTCAAGAATGACAAGAAAGAAAGATGCAGTACAGATTTATATGGAACAAGTCGAAGACACGCCTAGGAATACATGTGCAATTTGTACTAGATTGCATTTTGCAAAAAATATCAGATTCTTCACTACAGAGTTGCAAGAAAAGCATATGAATTTGACATTGAACAATAGGACCTTCATCAATGAAAACATATGTGTTGCTTGCAAAAAATCACTCAAGAATGGAAAGCTTCCACAATTTGCAACCCCTGAACAAATAAGACGTAACATTCCATTACCAACTGTAAATGCACTTTCAGATATAGAAGAAAGGCTTGTGTCATTGAGAATTGCATTTGCACAAATCAGGCAATGGGGATATAGGCGATCACAGATTGGCTTAACAGGATCAATTATCAATGTACCAGTTCATATGGACATTGTGCAAAAAGCATTGCCACAATATCTAAGTGATACAGTGACAATTGCTGTTGCATTAAAAAGACGATTGCAATACAAAAATGCATACCAAACAGGTAAAGTACGTCCAATTATTGTCATGAAAGCATTGAACGAACTATGTTCTAGAAGTCTTTATAAAGCTGAGAACATTTGTATAAATGAGAATTGGGCCCATGTTTTACAAGAGAATAATGAATACATCATACAAAATTCAAACAGCGACAATGAGAGTGATACAGACAGTGATGCAAATAACGAAGCACCTACTGAAACATTGGTGCATGGATTAACAGAGTCACAACGCATCTACGATTTGCAAGACAAGATTATTGAACTAGCACCTGCTGAAGGACAACGACCACTGGGGATTTTCAAGGACAAATATGCAGAAGAAATGAACTTTCCAACATTATTTTATGGCGATGCACGTGATCATGACATCACAAATAGGTTTAGCTACCAAAAAATTGTACAATGGGAATTGTTACAAGCAAGTGGTGACTTCTCATATCATACAACAAATTTGTTTTTCAAAACAATGCGAATAATAATTGATAAATTGCTTTCTTGCATATGGGTACGAATAAGAAAAGGACAACTAAAAGGCAGGAAAATATTAGCAAAAGATGTCAAGTATCGAGCAAATTTGGAAAAGTTATTGAAATCTGATATTGGATACATAGATTTCAAGAACATTCGCATATCTTCTGATCATTTGGAACAAATTAAGAAAAACATATTTGCAATGATACGACAATTGGGACCTCCAACTTTCTTTGTGACATTTACAAGTGCAGAACATCGATGGAAACCATTAGTAGATACACTAGTCACATTGTTTAGAAATAAAACAAGTAAAAATGCTATTGATATATTAGAAGATGATGACATTGACTACCTTATAAGAAAATATCCAGTCAAATGTAGCCAATACTATAGACATAGAATTAACGCTGTAAAGCGAATGATATGTCAAGATACTACATTCTTTGGAAAAATATCTGATTACTATTTCGTAACAGAATTTCAAAATAGAGGAACTGAACATGAACATGGACTCTTATGGATAGAGAATGCTCCAATATATGGAAAACAAAGCAATTCAGAAATTGAAAAGTTTCTTGACAATTACATAACTTGTAATACAGATCATTTGGAGCCAGATATTGCTAAATTGCATAAACATCACCATACAAGAAGTTGTAAGAAGCGAAAAAATTCAAACTGCAGATACAACTTCCCCATGCCACCAATGAAATCAACAATGATCATCGAGCCAACCAATGCACAAAATAAAAAAATCGTCGAGAAATCAATATCACTTTTGGCATTCTTGGAGCAAACAAACTACAGTGATTCAATAACCCATGACAATTTCCTCCTTGAAATAGGACTAAACGAAAGTGAGTACATAGAACTATTACAACATACAGTAAAGCAACCAACAATTTTCTTGAAACGAAAACCTTCCCACATTTGGAACAACAGTTTTGCAAAGGCTATGCCTACTTTATGGAATGCCAATACAGATGCACAATTTGTGCTAAATGCATATGCCGCAGCATCATATTGTAGTTCATATATGACTAAAATTGACAAGTCTATGACAAATGCATTTAGAAGAATACGCAAAGAGCATCAGAAAAATGAAATTGATGCTGTGCAAATGATTCGTAAACTCGGAAATACACTACTCAATCTTCAACAAATGTCAGCTCAACAAGCAGTGCATATAGCACTTTCATTGTCATTGAGTTGTAGTTCAAGGAAATGTATATTCATAAACACATCTGCAATTGATGAACGCACACTTATGCTTAAACCGCCTATTCTTTTGAAACAAGAACCTGATGATTCAGAAGATGTTATGTGCCATTCCATTATTGACTACTACATTGGACGCCCAAGTTCCATTAGCAAAATCTGCCTTGCAGAATTTGTATCAAATTACAGGAAAGATGGCACACCCATATCTAAAAGGAAAAAACCAAATGTTATATGATTTGTCAAATATAACAAGCACAATGATATTGAAAACTTCTGTCGAGAGAAATTATTATTATATATGCCATTTGAAAATTCTGAAGATACATTGAAACAAGAATTGCCTACGTGGCTCTCTGCATATACATTGCATGAAAAAACAATTCAAGCCAATGAAGCCAAATTTACATATAACATCAATCCAACATGGGGTGATTTAGAGACTGCATCAAACGAGCAAATTAGTTCTTTGAATACTAACCAAATGAATATGCGAAACCAAGACAACAGTTTCCATTATGAAGAATATGATTTGCAATCAGACTTGCAATTTCCAAAACAGTTTGAACTGAAGAAAAAAATCAATCTTGGATTTCAAATTACTGCCCATCCATTTTTAATGGAGAACAATGATTATTACAAACTTAGAAGAATGTTGAACAAAGAGCAACAAGCAATTGTAAAAGACGTTGCAATTAAAAACAAAAAAAACCCCAAGGAACCAACTTACCTTTTTATTACAGGTGGAGCAGGCGTAGGTAAAACACTCACAGCAAAAGCAATTTTCCAAATGCTTATATGAATTTATGATTCACAAAACACAATTGATCCTATGAAACCAAAAGGTCTAATATTAGCATACACAGGAAAGGCTGCATATAATGCAGGTGGAACAACAATCGATTCTGCATTGCTAATGCCTTTTAACAAGTCTCATTTGTTCCCACTTAGCAAAGAAGTATTGGACAACTTATCAAAGCTATATCAAGAATTGCAGCTAGCTTTCATAGATGAGGTATCGATGATTGGTATTCGGTTCTTATATTCTATTGACAATAGATTCAGAAACATAAAACATGTCCAAACCAAATATTTTGGCAACATTGATATCATATTTTGTGGTGATTTCTATCAAGCACAACCTATTCAAGACTCTCTTATTTTTGAACAACCAAGAATCAACAATCAAACAATAACACATGATTTCTGGAAGGATAATGTCAAGTGCTTCCAATTGCATATGACTATGCGACAAACAAATGAGAGATTCATATCAGTTTTAAATAGAATGTGAACAAATTGTCAAACATCTGATGATATAACATATATGAATACAAGTTGCATGCGCCCTGTACCAAATGATCCAACATTTCCCTATTTATTTTACAAAAACAAAGATGTTGCAATGCATAACAAGAAAATGTTAATGCTCATGCCTGGCGAAGAAATTTTAATTAATGCAATTGATGAAAACGAGGAGAATAACGGTAATTTCCCAACACATCAACATACAGCTACTTTGCCTTCGCAACTTCTGATAAAGTTGAACATGTTAGTTGAAATGTATTCTTGCAATTATGATGCACTAGATGGGCTAGTAAATGGTGCATATGGAATAGTTAAATCATATACCCATACAGATAAGGTCGATGTTCTATGGATTAAGTTCCACGACCCTAATATTGGTCATCGACAATCTAGAAAACTAGCTCATTTGTATACTTCAGACATAGCACATAATTGGACACCAATACTGCGAATATCAAAAGCAATGCCTATCACATCAAAGATGGCCCAGTTGAAAATACGGAAACAATTTCCAATTCAACTTGCATGTGCACGCATAATACATAGATCACAAGGCTTAACCTTGGATAGGCTTGCATTCGACCCTACTGGAGTACAAGTGCATGGCCTAGTATACACAGCACTATCACGTGTCAGAAACATAGAATCATTGTATTTGCTTAGTCCTCTTAAACACAATAATTTTAAGGTTAAGCAAAAAGTAAATTGTGAAATGCAACGTTTGCAAACCACTGCAAAATGGCAATTAGAATATGACTCTTCATCAATACAATCATTGCGATCCATCTTTATGCTTTCATTGAACACCCGTAATCTTCATGCACATCTTACTGACGTATGCAATGATTATGACACAATGCAATCTGATATCTTATGCTTACAAGAAACGCATATGTCATTGTGTATGCAAAATGAACATTTCAAAGATTTCAATTGCATCTCAAGTTGCATTAAGCATGGAGTAATGATATTGATAAAGAAAAATATCATTATCCTTGAACATACCCATTTTGAAGAGCAACATGTAGAAGCATTGCTCGCAAAAATAAAAGTTCACGGATTACAAATTGCAGTGCTCAATATATATGCATCGCCACATGCAAATGTAAACAATATTTTGAATGTCATTGCAAAAGCTTTATGCCACTTAGATCTAAACAATATCATAGTTATATTAGGGACTTCAATATTGATATGCTACATTGCAATCAAAAAACAAAGCAGCTAGAAACCTACATGGAAAAATACAACCTTCATTTCCTTATTGACAAAACTAATACCATGCATAAATCATTCATTGACCATGTTTGGGCAAATCTAGCTAATATAAAATATAGAATGTTCATATTAGATACATATTGGTCTGATCATGATACAATATCTCTTGTCCTTGAGCTATGATATACACATGAAACAGTTTACAAAATTGCAAATTTTGACATTTTTGCAGTACCTTATTGCTTTTACCATTTCTGTTAATGATAGTTTTGAATGACTGAATTCCTATTTCAAAAGTTCAATATGCCATCCAAAGTCTCTTATTTGAACCACTTGCAAAGTGGTAAGGTGAGGGTTTGTAATTATTATGAAATTGTTGCTATATTCTTTACTGCATAATGGTAAAGGTAAGCATCAACTCTTAAACCCTCTTGTCTAATTTGCTCATTCTATTACATTATTCATTAATTTTAACCTTTTATTGTTGTTTGTTGCAGGTAAGGGTTACCACGCTCAAATTCTGGGTACGTTTCCGTTTAACACAACTTATTTTCCCAGGTTCTTTTCTTGCTCCGGTCCATCACCAAAATAGTCGGAACGAGATCTTTAGTTATACGTTTGTTAGTTTTCTTAGTTTTTGTTTAAGTAAATAGTTTTGTCGGATGGTATCTATGCATCCCACCAGTTGTAGTCTTACGATTCAATGCATCTAATCCTACGGAGGTCATAGGTATTGTTTCTCTTGCCTTTACGATGGTTTAGACTATTTACTTCTACATTAAAATTGTTAATCATGGTAAAAACAATTTATGCTCATAGCAATTTAAGCACACCTCTTACTTTGCTAAAAAAATGTCCAATACGTTGGTTGCAAATCCATGTAAAACTGTCTTCAGTCATTATTAAACAATATAATCATTATTTATAAAAATAGCATTTATTAAAAAATTATATATAATATAATATATATATATATAATATTATATATATTTAAATAAGAATATAAGTATATATTGAATTTATCTTGTTTATATTAAAAATATAAAATATTGAACATATGCAAATTAACTTCTCGTTGAAAATAAATAAAACTAAAAATAAAAATTAATATTATGGATGGAATCATTCATATATATACACCGAGTACTTCCTGTGATAAAGATTAATTAAAATATAAAAAATATAAAATTTTAATTTAATGTAATGGAATCATATATAATCATTCATATATATAAAAGAAATAAGAGCAAAAAAATAAAAATTAAGAAAAAGGATAAAAGTTAAATATAAAAAAATTCAAATTATAAAAATAAATTTTCATGCAAATTTTATTAAAAATAAATCAAATTAAATTTAAAATTAATGGAAAAAAATTAGAAAACAAAAAATATATTAAAAATAAATCAAATTAAATTTAAAATTATGGTAAAAAAATTAGAAAACAAAAAATATATCATTAAAGATAAAAAAATAAAAATAAAATGAAAGACTAAAATTATTATGAATATAAATATAAAGTATTAAAACTAGCAATTGCACCACATGTTGCAACATAGAAGAAAAAAGTAAAACATTTATGTAATTTTCTTTCTTTACTCTTTTCTTTTTTTTTAATCATTTGTTATGTTTCAAGGAGATTCCAACTAGGTCAATATTCCATAATGTGTTCAATAATAAGCTATGCTATGTCACAAAGTTCTCATTTAAATTTCCAGATATGACCTCATCTATTGATGAATGCAGATTGTACCAGTAAAACCTTTTTCAATTGAACAAAACGACCAAGAAAAAAGAACACCAACATGGAACATAAACAAACAAAGTATATTCTTCTTGCCTTTCCTTTCCTATGGATCTTATGTTCTTGTTCAGTTTTTACTTTTATATGTTCTTTTAATTTGCACTAAATATATCTTCCTATTCTATAACATAGCATAAATCTTCAAAGAGAAAAAGAAACAATTGAAGAAATAGAATGCATAACCCAATTAGAAAGGGAAAGCCAACTGCTTGCTTTGCAAAGGTATGTCTATGACAATTATACAAATATGCTAATTTGTATTTAGAATATTAGTGTTTACTATATATGCATTCTATTTTTACATATGTATGGTTCTATGGTTTTAATGGTCTTGTTCATTTTTTAGTTCTATATGCTCTTTCAAATTGAACTAAATATATGCTGCTATTCTATAACATAGCATAAATTCTGAAAAAGGAAAAGAAACAATTGAAAAAATAGAGGGCATAACTCAAATAGAAAAGGGAAGCCAACCGCTTGTTTTGAAAAGGTATGTTTATGACAACTATACAAATATGCTATTTTCTATTTAAAATATTAATGTTTATTATATATGCATTCTCTTTTTACATATGTATATTT
>APFE030206771.1:0-22447 GCA_000404065.3 Pinus taeda | reverse complement strand
AATTTTATATAATTTAAGTGCGTATGATATATATGAAAAATTAACAAATCAAAATTGTGAAGATAAAGATAAAAATAAACAAATAGAAATGAAAAATATTAAAAAAAACTAATGTCCTACAAAAATTAACAACACAAATCCCAACATCTTCTCCTCTCCTTTTCTTCATTGTCAAGTTTGGCATTCAGTTAATGTAGGAAAATCCCACACACACACACACATATAAAGTTTTAACCTTTAGGGTTTTGTTGTTTTTGTTTAAATTTCCCGTGATTTCGTAATAAACTCTAAAGAAATTTCAATATAATTTTAGAATAATTATGTTCGTGTTTGGCTTGTTCATATTTTGCTTAAAATTCACCAACTTCATCAAACAAATTTGCCTAGGAATGAAATTCAACAAACTTAGAATTTAATCAATTTTATTCATGGAATGTAGTGACTTCACTTCTAACTTTCATCGAGACCAAGTTAGGCTCAAGCAAGGATGACATACAGATGCCCAATTTTAGGGACACCTTTCTAGGATAAAGGAGAAGATAATTTTGCAAAATATTTATGATATTAGAAATATTGTTATGTGAAAATTTGAGAAAAAATAGTGGAGTGATAAAGAATTGGGAAAAGGAAAACTAAAAGGTTCATCAACCCAAATCTAGAAAAAAGACATGTTTCAATTTTGATTAGCGCAAAAAAGAAACTAAACATTGTTCAAAAACAAAAAAAATAAAACTCTAGTGAGTGCCATAGTGAAATTGAGAGTTGATCTATTTCCAAAACACCATTGGGATAAAAGAATCTGTAACCTTTGTGATATGACAAAGTTGAAGATAAAAAGAACTTGCTTCATAATTAAATCAAATTTAAATTTTATAATGTTTATCACACTACCAAACTTCTTTAATTTGTTAACTAAAAATACCAACTTTTTAAACTGTTTAACTAAAAAACAATGATTTCTTCAAAGTCAAATGATTTGCAGAGAATTTGATCCAACTAAAAAATAATAATTGATGATATAAATGCTTCAGAATCAAATAATTTGTAGCAAAGTTGAGCCAAGGTGAACGCAATCAACCTCTTGAAAAGAGATGGGTTGCATAAGTGTCTGGTTCTATTCTATAGAAATAATTTTAGGGATATGATGGAGGACCAAGTTAATGGTTGATTTCCTGGGAGATGGGTTTTCCAAAAGAGTATCGTGGAAGTACTGTAGTAGCTAAAATTCAATGTCTTGGTGGATTATCTTTAACTCACCATCGTCTCCCATTATAGAAAATATCTTGTTGTGATGACGACGTTGCAACATAAAGTTATTGAAGAACTTGGAATTTTGTTCCCCTTCTTGGAGCCATTGAACCCTTGATTTTTGTCACTAAAGTGTATCTTCCTGTTTGTAGGGTTGCTCATGTTTACCTAACATGATCCATTCTTGACCTATCAATTCCGGAGAGTGACCTTCCAAGATGATACATTGTTGTATCTCTTGCGTCTTGACTTCCAATTTAGCTTTGTCGTGTAGTGTATTTCCAAAAACTTGTTTGTTCCATACTTTCACCCGCTCCTTCAAGTTTTTAAGCTTAAATTGAAAACATTGTATTTTAGTCGATCCATAGACTTCAATCCCCTGCCACCACTAATTTAGGAGTTCGAGGAAGTTTGGGTATTGGAACCAAAAGGTTTCATACCTAAAAGGATGATTGTGAGTGGCTTCCTTGAAATCTATCTCCATTCTCACCATTCAGTGATCTGATCCGAGGCAAGGTAAAATTGTTGCTTCCACAAAAATGTCTTTATGCATCAACTACTCAGAGAGAAGGAAGTTGTCTATTCAACTTTTTATTTGGTGTTTCCCTCCTCGGTGGTTATTCTAGGTATACATACCATTAATAGTTGGAATATTAACCAACTTGATTTGTTCTATATATCTATCAAAAGATCTTGCTTCAGTGTCCAATATATGAATGGGTCCTTTCTTCTCCTTAAGCGATCTAATCAAGTTAAAATTTCTGCGAACTACCCATAATGAGTTACCTACTACATGTTTGATGTTTCAAAATTTATCCATGATGAGACGTTTCTCTGTTATGATAGGGAGACCATATTCCATTGTTAGATAGACTTCCTTTGTCATTCCTATATATCAGAATTTTCCTATCAATAATCTAGAGCTAGCAAACCAATCTTGGAATATTACCCGAAGAGGATTCCACAAAATTGCAATTCCTCCCACACTTCCTTTAGCATCAAGTGATATCCATTGACACCCTCTCCAACAACTTCCAATAATGAGGTTTAATTTCCCCCCCACTAGTTTAGTCTCTTGTAGGATTACTATGTCCAGCTTCTCCATTTGGATCCTATCTCTAAGGCATCTTTGTTTCCCCTTACTATTTATTCATCTGATATTCCATGTAAAAACATTCATTTTCAAGGAGATTGAAAGGATGGAAAGACCTCCGACAAAAAATTTACCTGGCATGAATTGGCAACATGTTCGTCAGTAGTTTGTAGTAAGTCCTTCCTGTTCTCTATACTTTTTTTTCTAATATCCTTGGATATATCTTTAATCAATAGCTCTTTCCCTCTTTCCTTAAGAGCTTGCAGAGATTTAAAACATATCTCTTCTATGGAGGAATTCCTTTTCTTAGTGTTCCAATTAAGGTAAGCAGTCATGTTGTGCTTTGGATAATTCCCCTAGACCTTGGTGCGCCCAATCATTCACCATACTCACAATTACCTTCTCCTCTGTGGAGTATGCATTGGAATCCTATTCATTTAGAGTGCTACCTCCTCGATCCCTGGAAACCCAAAGAAATCAACATCATTCTCTTGGAGGAATTTGTCTTCCATCTTTTTTACCTTGGTTCTCTTGGGAATTATCTGCCATTAGGTGATATTCCAGGGTAGGAAGGTCTTCTTCCACTGCTTCCAGAACCGAAAATTTATTGCGGTCCTCCTCAAGAGGAAGATTTCTTGTGGGTCGTCCTATCGCATTCCTTCACTTAGGTGTGACTCTAGTAAACCCTTCATTGCACTGATGTCCTCTGCCAAGCTCCTCCATCTTCCCATGTGGGAAGTCCCTGAATAAATGGTCATGCTCATGACAATGATAACACCAAAATAGTAAATTGTCATAATCTATGGTTTGGTTCCATATTTCACCCTGATAATCTAGTTCTATCGAGTCCGACATGGATTGAGATTTATTCATATAAACGCACAGTCATGCATAAGACATATTCTTACCTCTTTTCATAACCTTTTATATTTTAACAAATTGCCCGAGGGATTTTCCTATTCCCTCTAATATATCTGGTATCCAGAAGTTCACTAGAAGAGAATACAAATATACCCAAATTAGAGTGGCCATAAAATCCTCTCTATCTGGATTGAAATAGGCTCCCCAGTGCCTAGTGTAGAGTCCCACGTTATTATAAAAATATGGCCCTCTTTCAAATATTCTCGCTTTATCTTCCAAATTGGTATATACAACAGTGAAAAAGCGTTTTGGACCCAAACGTAAGTCCACTTCTCTTCTAGGTTTCAAAGTCTATTGTATCCACTTCTCCAATTCTCTTTCTATGGGATAGCCTCCTATAAACTTGAAGATAAAATTATGATACGTCATATGCTTACTGCGATCTTCTAGACAATTGATTGGAATAACAAATCTAGGGTTCCTGGCAGCTTTAGGGATGCATTTTCCTTTCAAACTTGCTTGCTATTGATCTCCTAGGATGGGAGACTATAAAAACCCCGAGGGCCTTCCTAGCACTTCATGTTTATTCATTGGATTAGGCGCTTTAGTAGAGAGAATGTTTCAAAAGGATGGGGTTCCTCACCCACCTTCACACTCATCCATATTTTTTCCTTAACAATTAGACATATTTTTCATCAATCCCTAGTATTAGTGACAAGATCTAGTCCAGGATGAACAATTACACCTAGATCTCCCTCCACAACAACTCCACTCCCTCAAGTCTGCAATTCCACTGCCTCACTAGTCCACCCACTCTGATGTAATAAACACATATATTTTGAAAAATATAATTAACACAATGATTTTACATTATTTCTGTTTTCTAAGAAGTATAATAACAAGCGATGGATTTGGTTCATAGAGAAAGCAAGGTATACATATATAAGAAGGTAAGGTCGATAACTTTACTAAATATCCACTAATTAAATGCATTTTATAGCGCAATGCATAGGATCGTTTTTATGAAAATATGTATTATAGATATGAATAAAAGGTTTGTGAAGTACACATATTTAATGCATTTAAAATTTTAATGGTTATCAAATACAAATATTTAATGCACTTGATATTTTAGTGGTTATCAAATTCTATTATGATGAAAAGATGGAAAACAAAGTATATATCTATATATTAAGGTAAGGCTTGTAATTTTGATAAATATCCACTAATTAAATGCATTTCACTCACAAAAATATTTTTATGAAAAGATGTATTACCGTTATGGATGAAAGGTTTCTAAATTACAAATATTTATTGCACTTAAAATTTTAATGGTTATCAAATACAAATATTTAATGCACTTGAAATTTTAGTGATTATTAAAGTATATTTTTATGAAAAAATGACTTAAAGTTATGGAATGCAAGGTACATGCAGTTGTATATTAAGGTAAGGTTTGTAACTTTGCTAAATATCCAGTAACTAAATGCATTGCAGGAGTGTAATGCATAAGGAAACATTTTTATAAAAAATTGTATTATAGTTAGGGATAAAATATTTTTGAATTACAAATATTTAATGCATTAAAATTTTTAATTCTTATCAAATATAAATATTTAATGCTTTTGAAATTTCTAGTGGTTATTAAAGTTCACTTTTATAAAAAGATGTCTTAAAATTATGATGAAAAGTTTTTGAATTACAAATATTTAATGCACTTAAAATTTTAATGGTTAATATCAAATATAAATATTTTACTGTACTTGGAATTTTAATTGTTATAGTTATTTTGATAGTGAGAAAATAGAGATATATAAAATTTATTAGTTTTAATTTGCAATTATTTTTTGGTTAATAAATAATTAGAATATATAATTATGATTGTTATTAAGAAATTTTATAATAATAATAATAAAATTATATGGTGGTTGAGGAGGTTGGAGCGGGAGGGGTAATAGTAAACCTTGAAGAAAAGATAGAAATAAAGTTCGCATGGGGACTAGGCACCGCCATGAACAATCAAGCACAAGCTCTTTCTCTTTGGCAGGGTTTGAATATTAGCGTTGCTAATGGTATCAAAAACTTGATTAGCATTGGTGATTCTATGACGATAATCCAAAAATGTTTGAAGCTCTCTGGGAATGAGAACCTCCTCGATGTCGATTCCTCTCCAATCATTACCAGGATAATTTATCTATTAAAAAAGTTTGAAAAGGGTAAAATATTCCAATTGTTGCGGGCTAACAACTAGATGACAAACGTGTAAGCCAACGTCGGGGTGGCCTTGGAGCAAGGCTCCTTAAGAATCAATCACTCCATTAAAGTATGTCACATTCCCTGATTTGTATTAAATAATCTAGGTTGGCATTGTACAACTAGGGTACGGGTCTGCGGCACATCAAATTGGCAGTTATTAAGGTTATATCCCTGATGTCCCTTTGCAATGCTTTGGGAGCTGGGGTGGTTGGTAAGGATTTATGGCACAGGTGTGGCAGCTGTGGATCAAAGGTCATGTGTTGTGATAGGTGGGTGATGCGTCCTTGGTTTTTTACTTGGTGTTTTAATATAGTTCCATTCATGGGGTGGGGAGGTACCATCGCAATTCACTCTAGGCTAATTTTGGCAGTGGAGGAGATGGAGGGTAGCTGCTACGCCATGATGCAGAATTGCTTTGCATTTATGAAGGACAAGACAAGAAGGAATGTCAGAATTAACCAGGTCATTATTTATAATAGCTGAATGTGAATGGTAAATCAAAGGATTTTGTCAATACAAGGTAGAATTGCCATGAAGATGGTTTCTGCAACCAACAGAAGTGGTGGCGGAACAAGGTCGGGATGCTCCGAGAATATAGAAGGCTTGGTTGATAGTTCATGCAAGTAGGTTGTTAAGGAAATTGTTAAAGAGATCAATGAGAACATGGCGGTTTTGTACGCCCAACTATTGGGAATCGACAAAGACATGGAACTACTACAAAATATTATAGAGATCCTGTGCATAGATGTGATGAGTCTGCAACAAAAGGTGGAGAACATTGAAATTAAAGTGTAGACTACAACCGTCGGGGTGTTAAAGGAAGTTTTCGGATTTGGGGATGGTTGTCCCTAATGCTGAAGGTGTTGTAGACACTACTGTTGTTTGGGACCTGGAACCTGGGGTGGGCGGTGTTGAAGAATTGGTTATGACTGCAGAAGAAGCTTCGGGAGAAATTGGCCCTAGTAGCAGCAAGTAGATGTTTATATTAAGTTATATCTATGTTTTGTCTATCTATAAAAAACTGTGGGGTTTTTTTGGAAAGTTTATAGTGTAAACTATGTACAAAGCTCATATGTAAATATAACTAGTATCAATAAAGTCTTTCTCCAATTTAAAACGATGAATATTTATGAAATTTGCTCTCCAAAATTGTATGATACCTAACCTTTTTCCAATTTATATGATATTATTATTGGGAAAAAATAATTTAATATGATATAGTATGAGTTATATTAAATAAAGTAACAAAAATTAAAACAAAAGTGAGCTATATTTTCAATATGAGTCTCATTCACTAATTTTAGAAATTTTCTTTGACTTCAATATTGGTAAAATAGAAAATCGTAGCAATGAAGAGTTTTATTCTCTATGAAAAGTATCCAAAAATAAGAGTGTCAAAGTGAATTATAAGACGAGAGTATGTATGATCACAGTTACTGAATAATATTAGTGTGACGAAATATTCCAAAGTTGAATAGAATAAAGAACGATGACATGCTCAGAAGATATGCGTGGGTTTAGGTTTTGAGACATTACATCTTTGAGAATTTTAAACATTGAGTTGTAATTACATCTTTGTTTTTAAACAATTTATATGACATGTAGTTTTTTGTATTAATTTATAAAAAAATAAAAAATAAAAAAATTTCTGTTAAAAATAAAATTCATCTTGTTGGTCTTACATAATACAATATTTTTCATCTTGGAAATATGGTTATGAAGATCACTATTTCCTCAAATCATAACTTTTATGACATTTTATTTATAAATTATTTTTTAATTAACATTAAAATCATATTTTTGATGGTTTTGTTAAAGCACTTTTGCTATTAAAAGTTACAAACTCAATTGTGTGAACACTCTCCCATACAGACTCCATCATTAATCTACATACTATAGATAAGAGAAAGAAAAAAATCATTCTATATTAAAAGTATTTAAATTAAATCCACAGGGTCTTGGATAGACGGTGATCATATGTTCTGTTAAAGCACTTTCTGATGTGAAATTACCGAATAAAAAATGTTTTAATGCATTTTTTACTCTAAAATATTTTAATTTACTCTCAACGCGAGAAAAGCACTAAAATGTTATAATTTACTTTTTCAAATAATTCTTGAAAATAAAAAAAATTCCTTGCAGTTTTGAAAAAAATTCTTTAAAATGTATAGTTATTTCTAAATTTTCTCGATGTGTTCCTCCAAGAAAGTTTTGAATCCTCAATGCACCAAGCACCACGCACTACATGTTATATATAAACAGCAGATATTATCAAATTGGTGTTCGTAATCCTAAATACAAATTCTCTACCACCAACCCTAAAATGTGAACAAACGTTAGTTATATATATATATATATAATTTATTAAATTAAACCAAAAAAATATCTAAAATTAATTAAGAGATATCACTAAAATAAATATAAAAATTAAAAATTAAAAAAGAAAACAAAGAAATAAAATATTCATAACTAATGAATATATGAAAGATTTATTATATTATGTATAACTCTAAATAATAAGAGTAAAAAAAAATGCAAAAATAGATGAAAATGAATAAATAAATGAAAGGATAAGAGTTAAAAGAATATATTAATATAAAATAAGAGAGTTAAAAATATAAGGATCAAAGAAATGAACTAATATATTAATAAATATGCATATGCAATTACAATTATTTATATTTATATATATATATATATATATATATATATATATATATATATATATCAAAAAGACAAGAGAGTACTAATCAAATCAATTCAAACTTCTCAGCAGGAAAATAATAGAGGATTAC
Organism: Pinus taeda; assembly: GCA_000404065.3. Lineage (NCBI taxonomy): Eukaryota > Viridiplantae > Streptophyta > Pinopsida > Pinales > Pinaceae > Pinus > Pinus taeda. The sequence continues at coordinate 14,194 of APFE030206771.1, read as the reverse complement.
ATTCAATAGAAAATAGAAGATTTTTTATTATAAATTAAGCTAAAAAAAATAAATGAAAATGAATAAAAAAAAATAATAGGCTAAAAAAAAGAAAGAAAGGGGAAGCAAGGAAGAAGACCATTAGGAGGATAGTGTGGCAATCCAACAACTGTTAATGTTCCATCCATCATCCCTATTCAATGTACTAGATCTTCTCTCAATTTCTATGGTCTCCCTAAAATTCCGATTATGGAAATGATCAGTCTTGGCAATGACCTCGAACTACTGTAAACAAATGTGGTGTTTTGTCTTCTCATCATGTTTGGCTAAAGATGAGAAGCAAGTCATGCAATGTTTGAGGTTGGTTTTGTGCTCCTTAATCCTTTGTCTAAACAAATGTGGTGTTTTGTCTTCTCATCATGTTTGGCTAAAGATGAGGAGCGAGTCCTACAATGTTTTAGGTTAGTTCTGTTCTCCTTAATCCTTTGTCTTATGGAGCAGCATGTTTATCCAATGTATGGGATCCCCCATGAACAAGGGATTACATAAACACCTTTCATGTCTTTAGGGTCCACTAGGTATTTGATAGATTTAAGGGAGTTCTAAATGGTGTTCAGGGGCTTAAAGGTAAAAGATAACATGTGCTTCTTAAGAGTCAGAGCAATCTTATTGGTTGTTCCTTAGATAAAGAGAAGTTGAACTTTGGTTACCCAATCTCCAGGCTCTTTCCTTATCCCTGGACCATTGCTCGCCTTTAATAAAGCTTTGAGACCTTGGTGCTTATTATAACCATTAATTTCAAATACTTTAAGAAGGTGGGATTCTCATTATCCAAATGACTATCATCGGAAGCCCTTAAAGCATGAGTAGCCAATGTATTGAGTAATCCAAGATTTTGGGCAAGGTAATGATGGCAACTAACATGAAGATATTGCTTAGTATGAGTCTTCAACTGAAAGACTTGTTAGAATTGTAGCAAGAAAAGGCTTCATTTGACTTGTGCCTTAGTAAAATGGAAAAATTTGATTTTCCACATCAAAAGGATGACATGGATTGTAGTTAACTAGAGTGACATGGCATTGTCTACTAGTTAAGTCAGTAAATTCGAGTTTGTAGGCTAGAAGTAGAGTTCTGCATGAGTTGATTGCTATGATCTAGAAAAGTAGTTAAGTTATTCTTAGTTAAACTCAATGAACTGAGCTCTAGTCACTAGTTGATTTAGTAGGAGTTCAGTTGAGTAGTTATAACAATTGTTAACTCACTAATCTCTCAGTTAACTAGTCAATCAGAGAACAATTTTACAATGCATGGTGTGCTTCAGATTTGAAGCAATACATTGTAATTGCTTCTCTTTCTCATCTGAATTAGTACAAAGAAATGGAGGGGTTTTTCCCAGTTGGGTTCCCTGTAAAATCATTGTGTTCCTTGTTTTTTTATGGTTGCGTGTTATTTCATGTGTTTTAATCATATGTTTTCTTGTCTGCAAAATAGTAGAAGAAATTTGTGTCTCTTGATTTTAGTTCAATTTCATTAGCAGTAGCAAATTTCTTGCAATTTCTACATGGTATCAGAGCTTTGGAAGACTACATAGAAACCTTGTTGCAGATGTTCTCTCAAAGAAATTTTCATTTGAAAAGTTTCTGGTGAAGATTCTCTTCAGTGCAGGAAAAATGTCTTTCAATGGATTGGGGCTCGAATATGCATTGGAGGGCAGCTCAAATTTTTATGCTTGGAAAGATAGGATGGAAGTTGTCCCAAATGACAATGGAGTATGGGAAGATACACAAATTGATATTCTAAAACCAGCGACATCAGATGCACAATAACTTGCTTAGTGGAAGAAAGACACAACAAGAGCTAGGGGTATTATTCTGAAGGGTGTAAGAGATCATGTGGTTTCAAACTTGGATGGAAAGGAGACTCCTTTTGCAATGTAGAAAACTCTCACATATATCTTTGAGAGAAGCAATGATGCTAGGAAATTGGCATTGAGGGACAAACTCAGGGAAATTTGAATGCAGAAAAATCAAACCATTCCTCAGTACCTATCCAGATTCACTCATGTTCGAGATGATCTTGAAGGAGTAGGATAAAATTTGACATCATCTAAACTTGTGAGATTAGCACTCCGCAGCCTTCCAAAATCCTAGCACAACTATCAAGATTTAGTCAATGGAAGAGACAAGCTACCAGATTGGGAGAGACTTTGATCTGATTTGGTGCAGCAGGATATCAAAAGAAACACTAAAGATGGTGTCACATCCATTGCAGATGAGGAAGAAGATTTTGCTCTAACTGGAAATGGAAAGAAGGCCAAAGGCATCAAGGCCCAAGGTGAGGCTGAATCCAACTAGAAAAATGGCAAGAAGAAGGACCTGAACAAAATAAAATGTTTTCACTGCCATGAATATGGACACTATGAAACCAAGTCTTCGCATAATAAATCCATCAAGGTGCATGCAACAGGAGTAGGAGGATATGCTATGGTATCTCAATTCGAGTTAGATTTCACCCTCTTTTCTTGCATGGAAAGCACAGTAAGAGGGAGTGAGTGGTACCTAGATTCTGGTGCCTCATATCATATGATAGAAAACAAGGAATTCTTTATTAGCCTAGAGGAGAGCATCTCCAATTGCACATAGAATTTGCATATGATGGGAAGTAGAGTATCAAAGGAATTGGTACTATCACATTTAAGAGGGATTCAGGCTACCATATTCATCTGAAATTTTTTATTTATGTGCCCGAGCTGAAGAAAAATTGATTTATGTAGTTATATTAGAGTACAAAGGTTATGATGTTGTGTTTAGTAGAGGAAAAGCATTTCTGAAGCATGTTGCAACTAAACAAGTGAAACAGATTGGAGTTAGAGTGAAAATTCTCTACAAGCTAGAGGTAGATTTCGCCATGCATGTAGTTATACCTTCAAGAGTGAGGTGGGGGTATGTAGCGCCTTAGTCCTAGATTTGAAAACATATGGGAAAGGTCCATACAAGAGGAGTAGTAGTTTGACCTGAATATGTAAACTTGAAAATTTTTAACAATTTGCAAGTGAAAATTTTATGTGTTTCGAGTAGAGGATCAATTTACTAAAAACATAAAACAAGTAAATTTAACCACAAATTAGAGTCAAACGGAAACAAAATAAGCATATTTGAAATACATAACACAAAACATGATAAAGCAGTTCACCCCTCTCCTCGGCTACATCTCTTGGTCCAGCTTCCAATGTAGGGCCTCTTTCATTAAGTTCTAAAAAGTGTTTTTACATGATTTTACATAGCTCAACATAAAAACTGATGTATCCAATGGATTCATCACTATCAAAACCCCCCATTTTGGTTCTTTTTACATCTCATTTGGCCAAAAATTGAGTAAGTTATGTCTGTTTTAAATTTTTTCTCAATTCCACAGTTAATCATGCTCCAAATCAGCCCAAACTTGGCCTGTGCACCCCAAATCCGAAATTGGCATGAAAATCTGGCCTATAATCCCGCCCGATGGGAAAATTTGTAAGACATCTAGTCTGCCCACAAAGTCTCGTATCCCAAAAATTTCGGCCAAGTGGCACACATACAACCTCATAGGGGACTGAGATTCTAGGGCCTAACTCTGGCATCTGTTTAGCCCCTTCAAATAGGCCACACTCCTGGTCGCATTGGTTCTTGGTGACCTAGGGTTGGTCCCCTAGGGGTTGACGCCTTATCTCCGCCGTGCCCTTGGTCCCATGGTTTGTCATGTGTCTTCGGGTTGGCCCCCTCCTCTTTTCTATGTGCCTAGTTACATCGGTCCATCATGTGGCCTTGGGGCTGGCCCCCTCCTCTTTTTCGCACACCCAAGTCTATGTTGGCTCTGTCGGTGATATGTGTTGCGGGCTGTGGTCATGGACTAGGCTAAGGCCTAGCTCCTTGGCCCCTCCGCCTACGGTCCGATGGGCACTAGGGTGGCCAAGGGCTAGGGCTCAGCTCGACCCCCTTCCCCAACGGCATGTTTTGCAAACTTTATATATATAATGTGATCCATAGGCAGTGAGCACCACCATGCAGCGCAATGGAAAACCGCTACCATACCACTAATTCAATCCATGGTTTCATTCCTGTTAGGCCCGTCCAACCTTCCACCAAAATTTTGGACCAACCTAGAGGCCATGTGGTTGCGACTTGTTGGCCCACGTGGCCCTCCACTATTGGATCCATATAAACTGTCAGTGTAAAAACCAATAAAAAAATTCGAACCTTGGGAGATATAAAAAAAAAAAATCTAAAGATTAGAAATTTTGAAATTTTTTACCAATCTGGTCAGGACATGTGGCAGCATTCCACTGGCCCAAATTGTCCAATCACCTGTCCTTTTTTGCCAAAATTCCCTTATTTAGAAATTCGATCAGAACATGATATTGGGAGCATATGATATCGGTTTTGAATGAAACAAATTGTGTTAGATTCAAATTGTCGAGATCTATCCACTCATTCATGTTTCGAGCTTTGTCACACACTTCGAATTTTGAGCACTAATTTAATCCCCTGGATCACTCCTCACCATTGGAAGCTTTTGGAACTCCAAAAGTTCATTTTCATTTATTAATTAGATGAGGGTACAGTTCCCTCACCCTTCCATCCTCAACCCATTTGGTTTTGTTTATTTTTGTCGCTTTGAGCTCTTCATGAATGTACTTCACTTTTGAAGTCTTTGTCTTGTTGTTAAATATGACATGCTGCAATTTCCCAAGCTTTTCAGAAAAGAAAACTTCCCTTGGAGGAATCTGAACATTCCCTCCTCGGTCTTCATTCAAAGGAAACTTAAACAAATTCAAACTCACTTCACCTTGAACATTGTCGCCATAAAGATGCTTAGCCTATCTAGCCTTGCACTTTGCTTGACTCTTTACCAAATGTGATTGTCATCGCCATGCACCACCTTTATTCAAAGCCAAAACATTACGAAACCATCAAGAAGATGTTTTGGGACCAATGTTCTCTTTGTAAAATAGACTTTGAATTTTCTTTTTGACCTTTGCATGGTTTAACACTAGCATCTTGTTCACATGAATGTTAAACAATGAAGCATCCTACTGTAATTGCATTTCATTTTTTTTACCTCTTTTAGGAGGCAACTTGTTAGACGCTTGAAACATCTTATCACATGAATTGGAAACCTCAATAAAATTAGATTTCAAACTTGATTCATATTCTTGAAAGGCTTTAGGTTCCTCAACATCTTTGTGCTTGAACATTAACAATGGAAAATTCTGACTAATATTAACAATCCTCTTCATTTGTCTAGCATTCGTAAGAGATAAACTCAATTTCATGTTATGCGCTCTAACCATGTACTCAATCCCATTCTTTAACAAATGATTCTTGTTCTCATGGAGATGAAAAATAGATCTCCTATCATAAATATATGGACTTCCCAAAAAAATACCACATATATCAAGCGAAATTCTATCAAGTTCAACCTCATCAAGAAATTTTCCAGATATTGCAAATCTAAGTATGCATTTCTTTGTCACTTGCAATTTTTCTTTCTCACATACCCAACCTAAAGGATAAGTTTTATGATGAGGAATGGTTTCTAAATTCAACTTCTTGACAATGTCTTCTGAGATAAGATTTTCTTGTGACCCACTATCAAATAATGTATCTATCTTGATATGTTTTGAAATGACTCTAATGTCGAAAAGCTCTATTCTTGTTTTTTAATATTGAGTATCATTGAGACAATTTGAAGAACTAGTACTTACAATCTCCTTACCATTCAAGCCCATGGTTGTGATCTTTTTTTCATCCCCGGAATCATAACCTAAATCTTGTTATGTAGTTGCAACAATCTTGTCTTTCTCCTTGTTATTAAAATTTTTGGGTCTCATCTCAGGATGAAGTTTCCAACAGTGGTCTTCATCATGGCCTTCTTTAGAACAATGTTTACATGTGATATTTTCTCCTTCTTTCTTGACTGAAACATTTTTCTTATCTTTGCTTTTAAATTTTCCTTTTACTGTTTCTCCATACTTGAATGATTTCTCACTAGTTTCTTCAGAAACACTTTTCCCTCTTGCTTCTAAATGGGTTGGTTGTACACAAACTGCTTCTATTTTTGTAGGGTTAAACATGAAAATGGTATGTCTCAAGTAACTATGAAATCCTCCAATGTATTTGAGCAAAGTATTTTGTGAGGAAAAATCTATACCCAAAATCAAAGCTCTTTTCCTAAATTCTTGAGTATAAGATTGCACATTTTTCCCCTTAGCTTGTCTAAATTTTTTCCAATCCATAATATCTTTTAGCATGTATGTAATGGATAAAACTTCCTTTTTATTGCAACAACAAAATCATTCCAAGAGGATAAAACTTTACCATGTTTCTTCATGTCCTCTTGAGTTTTTCCTTCCCACCAAATAAGTCTTGCAACTTCCAATCTAAGAGAAGAACGTTGCATTTTGGTTTCATCATCCTTGATTCTTTGTATCATGCAATACACTTCAATCTAACAAATCCAATTATCTAATTTCTCAACATCTACCTCTCCATTGTAAATAGGAAATTCAAACTTAATATGAAGATTTACCAAAGGAGTTTCACCATGTCCTTTTGGAGAATTCAGAGGTGTTTGTTTTTGTGAAAGGGTAGAAGAAGTAGAAGATGAGGATGAAGATGAGGATGAGGATGATGGAGGTTAAGGTTGTGGTTTGTCAACATTCCCTCCATTCCATTTTGGAGGCATGTCTCATTTTCCTCCATCTCTTTTTGGACGTTTTCAGCTCTCTCCATACAATGTTGCATTTCTCTTTTCATAAAGAACCTTTGCCATTTCCTCTCAAAGAATGCTTTCTGAAATTTATTTCATCTTCAAACATCCCTTCAGGAACTTCTTCATGTTCCATGACTATTGAAGCTTGATGTTTGTTTTTTATCCTTGAAACAATTTGAGATCTTGGTTCCACAAGTTCTCCTTCTCTTATTTTGAGATTCAACCTTGTAAGCATCAGGAAAAACACTTGGAAACAAATCAAACCTTCGAAATAACCTATTTCTCTGATACCAAAATTAGCTGAATATGTAAACTTGAAGATTTTTAACAATTTGCAAGTGAAAATTATATGTGTTTTGGGTAGAGGATCAATTTACTAAACACATAAAGAAAATGAATTTAACCATAAATTACAGCCAAACAAAGTTAAAATAAGCATATCTGAAACACATGACACAACACATGATGAAGGAATTCACCCCTCTCCTGGGCTACATCTCCTGGTCCAGCTTCCACTATAGGGCCTCTTTCATTAAGTGTTCAAAAGTATGTTTACATGATTTTATATAGCTCAAACATCAAAATTTATGTCTCCAATGGATCCAATGCTATCAAAAACCCCCATTTTGGTTCTTTCTACACCTCATTTGGCCACAAATTGAGTAAGTTATGTTTGTTTTAAGTTTTCGCTTAATTCCATTGCTAATCATCCTCCAGTTTAGCCCAAACATGGCTTGTGCACCCCAAATCCAAAACTGGCATGAAAATATGGCCTACAATCCTACCCGATGGGAGAAATTGTAGGACAGTTAGTCTACCCATTTAGCCCCTATCCCGAAAATTTCAGTCACGTGGCGCACATACGACAGCATAGGGGGCCAGATTCTAGGGCCTAGCTTTGCCATCTATTTAGCCCCTCTGAATAGGTCACGCTCCTAGTTGCATTGGTTTCCAGTGGCCTTGGGTTGGCCCCTTATCTCTGTCATGCCCTTGGTTTTGTGGTTTGTCATGTGTCTTGGGGTTGGCCCCCTCTTCTTTTCGGGACACCTGGTTACATTGGTCCATCATGTGGGCCCCTCCTATTTTCGACATTCCTAGTTCTTTTCTAGCTCCTTCGATGATATGTGTTTCGGGTTATAGTTTTGGCTTGGGCTAAGGCCTAGCCCCTTTTCCCCTTTGCCTATGGTCCCATGGGTGTTGGGATGGCCAGGGGCTAGGGCTTAGCCCGAACCCTTTCCCCAATGGCGCATTTTGCAAACATTATATAGATAATGTGACCCATAGGCAGTAAGTGCCACCACGCAGTGCAATGGTAAAGCATTGCCCTACCACTCAGTCGGTCCATGGTTTGATTCCTACCAGGCCCATTCAGCCTTTCACCAAAATTTTGGAACAACATCCGTAGGCCATGTGGATGCCACTGGCTAGACCATGCAGCCCTCCACTATTGGCTCCATATACACAGCAATATAAAAACCAATAAACAAATTTGAAACTTGGGAGATAAAAAAAATATTTAAACATTATAAATTTTGAAATTTTTTACCAACCTGGTGAGGCCATGTGGCAGCCTTCCACTAGCCCAAATTGTTCAGTCACCTATTCATTTTGCCAAAATTTACCTGTTTAGCAATTTGATCAAAACATGATAGCGGGAGAATATGATATTAGTTTTGAGTGGAATGAATTTTGTTGGATTCAAATTGTCGAGATCTATCCAGTCATTCAGGTTTCGAGCTATGTCACACACTTTACATTTTGTGCACTAATTTGATCCCTTGGATCACAGTTGTAATATACTCTTCTCATGGATCATTACCTTGCTACAACGGCCCACATTATTCAGTAGTAAGAGGATCATTATCAATTGGTGTAGTCAGATACTAAGGAGTGCATAGCAGTGTTGGCAATAGAGCAGGAGGCTCAGTAGCAGAGTCAACAACAGTGAAAATTCCCTAGTAGATAGTGCAAAGACTAGTAACATTCAGATGCACAGGAGACAATTACAGCTCAGAGAGATAGTTGATTCAGTATTTTGGATGTTTCTCAGTTGAATTGTTTGTAGTAGCAACAACAACAGTGAGAGTTAGTGTTATTTGTGCTACATTACATTCCACATGAGCTAGATTGTGGTTGTGCAGAATACTTTTCTTGCTAAGAGGGAGTGTTAGAATTGTAGCAAGAAAATGATTCATTTGACTTGTGCCTTAGTCAAATGGATTCAATTTTCCACATGAGCATGATGAATTAGAATGTAGTTATCTAGAGTGGTCTGCCCTTGTCTACTAGTTAAGCCAGTAAAATTGAGTTTGTATGCTATAAGTAGATTTGTGCATGAGTTTATCGCTAAGATCTAGCAATCTAGTTGAGTTATTTTTAGATAAACTATGTTAAATAAGCCCTAGTGGCTAGTTGAGTCAGTAGGAATTAAGTTGAGCAGTTATAACAGTTGTTAACTCACTGATCTCTCAATTAACTAGTCAATGAGTGAAAAATAGAACCAAACATGCATGAAATTCGAATTTCCTAGTTGAGTGGATAGAAAAGGCACATTTTTATTTATAATTGTATATTGTTGAGTGTACAGTGTTTTTCATTGATCAGGTGGTCAATTCCCCTTGGATTTACATAAAGAAATAGGGAATTTGCTTATTATTTAGGAGCTAATTTCCTCTAGGATTCTACAAGGAAATAGGAGGTTGGTTGAGGCTTGAATTGGCTAAGTGTTGGCCAAATCAGTTCAAGAAGCAGGAGAACAATTTATAGTGCAAGGTGTGCTTCAGTGTTAAAGTAAGACATTGTAATTGTTTCTCTTTCTCATCTGAATTAATGCAAAGAGGTGTAGGGGTTTTTCCCAGTGGTGTTCCCCTATAAAATCATTGTGTTCCATGTGTTTTGATGGTTGCATGTTATTGCATGTGTTTCTATCATGTGTTTTCCTTTCCACGGAATAGTAGAAGAATTTTTTGTCTCTTGATTCCAATTCAATTTCATTAGCAGTAGCAAATTTATTGCTATTTCTACAAGATCTAGTGAGAAAAAAAACCATTATCCTTCTTAGAATTAAGCACGTCAGGGAAAAGTAGGCTACCATTGACTTTTGACTCCATAGTAAACTTGATGGAGCTAAATTAATTGTTAAGATGTTGAAAAAATTCTCACGTCCATGAGGCCAAATGATAAAGGTGTCATTTATAAAGCTTTTCCATAATCTAGGCGATAATTGGGTTGAAGCCAAATCCTTGGATTCAAAATATTCCATGAATAAGTTAGCTACGATAGGGAAGAGTGGAGAACCCATGGCCACTTCGCATGTCTGCTCATAGAATTCACCTTCAAGGTGAAAAAGGTGGAGGTAAGGCAAATATATACCAACTTGGTTGTGTCGGGATCAGTAACGTGATTAATCACCTCAATAGCCTCATTGATATGACTATTTGTGTGCAAAGAATCCACATCAAAACAAACAAGAATATCACCAAGGTCAAGTTTAAAACCTTTTAACTCATTGACAAAAGATGAAGAACCCTCAACAAAGGAATCTGTTAGGCCAACAAGGGGCTTGAGCTTCTTGGCTCAATGTTTAGCTAGAAGATAAGTCAGCCCACCTATAGTATTGACAACGGGTGTAAGGGGGTGTCCCTCATGAATCTTAGGAAGCTCATAGATCCTAGGAGTAAGAAGGTTGCTCTCAATAAGCCTATGGCTTATTTAATTAATAGAGGTATTAGATTTAACACTTAAAAAGACAACTTTCAAGATTTTCTTCAATGGGTACTTACTTAGCTTCCTATATCTACCACTGTTATGAAGATGAGCCAACATTTTTATTTTGTAATCATCCTTATCTAAGATAATAAATGCTAAAAAATTATTTAATTTTTACAAAATTAGCAATTATTTTAACTATTTTATTTTATAAAAATGTGAGCAAATATTTATACTTATACTCATACTCACCAATAATACTAAAAAAATAATTAAACAAAAATAATTTTCGCTTTACAAATATATTTGCTCTTTTAGCAAAATCACTCTCGTACAACAAAATACTTGAGATAACAAATATTTTATCATTTATAAACCTCCATTGATTAAAACTAAAATTCAGTTATTTAAATAAATCAATGTTATCTTTCAATGACCCAACAATGTCATAATATTTATCTATCTATACTTTTCACAAATATATAAAAAATATAATGGTAATTATAAATTTTATAAATCATATTGAATTATTAAAACTGGTAAATATGGTATATTTCATAATATTAGTATAGCCATATAAATTAAATGGTTAGTAAATGTGGATAGGCATCCATTCATAATATAAGCATCAAAGCCTTACTTTAAAATACATTTCATATTGCTCAAATTATAAAAAAATACAAAAAAGAAAAAAAATAACTAAATTATAACTTTATTTCAAATTATTATTAATTATAAGCACGAAAACTCAATTGGTCATTGTTGTATTATGAAGTATTATGTAAATTGTGTGATTGAAGGTTTAAATCCCCTATGAATGTTTACCCTTAAAAGAGAATATTAATTATAAAAACAATTAACATATAAGTTAAACATATATACATTTCTTTTCCAAAAGAAAAAAGAAATTTAGACGTCATTTCATTAAAAGTAAAAAGAGTACAAACTTTGTCTAGTGCCTTCATACCAAGAAAAACTAATAAGCCCAAAAAAAGTTTATGTTGAAGTTCAACAAGCAAAAAAAATAAAAGACATAATTATTATCGGCATAAAAATGATTCACTGTATGGTTAACTTAAGAGGCATATAAATGTATGTAAAAATTGACATAAAAAATCCCTCCAAGACCAAAAAGAGACCCCGCTATATAACTAAACAAAACAGGAAATACCACCAACCACACAAAGCACTAGAGACAGTTATAAAGCTGTGTTGTCAACGTTGTCAAATTTGAAGAGGTTGAGGATGTTGTGCAGTGGGGAGTTGAATTCTCCCCATTCCCACTAGTGCACCATCCTTTCAAGGAAGATGTCATCTTCCTCCTCTAGTAAGCCTCTCTTTGAGAGGGAGTCTGCCTCACTATTCAATTCCATGTGAATGTGCACAACAAATAATAAATGGAAGTGCTACTTCAATGATAGCATTTTATCTAGTCAACATTGTAAGTGAAGAATTTGTAAGTTGATTTTACTGTTAAATCGATCTACACGTCAAATGGAGATCGAATGCCAAAGTTACACCTCGGGAAGTTGATATACTAATTTAACCAAACGAGGCCCATAATTTGGTATTTTATCTTCTAGGGTTAGGTCTTGGGATGTTAAGGGTTTTCCATTGTTTCTCAACAATAAATAGGCCTTTGAGCTTCATTGTAACATAGTTCAGACGCATGTAGCCATCACATCTCTTCTCAGAGATAAGCTACCATTGCCCTAGCTGGTTTAGTTTATTTCCATTTCTATTTGTAAACATATTTCAGTATTTTACATTAATAAAATGAAGTATTATTTCTGCTACTATATTTATGGTTATCTCTGTAATTTGTTGCATTCCTGTTTAAATCCAGATGAGCGGTGACCACCCTGAACCGACACGATAGATACACGCCACAACAGATCCGCAACCACCCGATCAATTCGCACACCAAATCACTGCAGCCACGGAGCACCAACACATCGGATTGACCTGTGCCACGCTCTAAATGATTCAATGTAGATCTGAACGATCCAATGCACGCTGAACCTTATGCAACACTCATATGCATCTGACTGTGGGCAATGGGCTTTCACCACGACGGGATCCACGACCTTCGTCGATCCCACCATCCACGAGCAGCAGATCCGCCTCTTATCACATCCAGACGCTCCTCCTCATGCAACTCTCTACTCCTCCTCACGCAGATGGGATTCACGACGTCCGGGCAACCACCCACAATTTTTAATTGCCACAGCCACTTCAAATATTCGACAACTCTTTGCCACCACTACGATGTGTTCCAAATCCGCAACGGGGAGCACTGCTGGCCAAATGACCGAACTGTTGTGACTGAGCTGATCGGGCAAGGGAGAACAACGATAGTGTACCACTCGGATTCCTAAGCGAGAACCGGTTGGGAAGAATTTTTTTCAAATCGCGGGTCTTGGCCTGGCCCAATCCAGTGCAACGGAGTCATCTGTGCCATCACGAGGCGATTTGTAAACAATCCTCAATTGTTTACACGCCATCATGCGTTATGCAGATCCGAACGCTGGAAAATTTATTTCCACATAAGCTTCAATTCTATCGTTTAAAGGACTGAGAAAAAAGCGTGATCTCTGTTGAAAATATAATTTCAACGCTGCCGTCCAACCCCCGAAACCACTATTGCAATAACATAAACCACCGGAAACCATATCGCACCGCTTTTTGTTAAAGGTAGTTTCCGTACTAAGGCACTCCGATAAGATTTGGAGCAGACACGTGGATTGGGGTGACATCACCCTCTGACATTTATCGGACGATAAATGTCGGTCAAAACTGGGCACCCGATACTCGTCCGATCTGGTCCTCCATCCTCTGCTGTTCGATTGCAAGGAAGGTTCTCCGCCGTTTAATTCTCCAAGGTGCATACGGGGCCTTCTAAAATTAAATGCTGCGTGGAGTAATACTATTGCCCATACCCTATGTTAATGATATGACATTTTTTTTGGTAACACACTTAATGTTTTTACGGCACATAATATTTATTTTTATACGGAAGTATGGGCGTAAAAGGTTAGGTAAGTTTTTATTATTTTGCATACGAATCGCATGTGAGTTGACTTCATGTTTTAGTTTTTACACACGAGAGGAATAGAGTTGGTTTTGTAGCAGCGAATGAAGATCAGGTAAAAATGCAGCAGCGTAAACTTTTTTTTCATAATGTAAGAAATGAAAAGAACGCACAGCAGTGCAGGAGAAGGCCGAGAGCTGAAAGAAGAAAACCAAGGGAAGTATGTAAAACCATGAATTGTTTCACAGCAGTGAAAAGGTAAAACTGTAAATCCCTGTAATTTTTGTTTTCACACAATAGTGAATGTAAATGAAATTTTTACACACAGTGGTGTAAAATTTCAAAGGAGACAGAGTAATTTCTTTTGTAATGTTTTGGTGAATCCCTCTGAGTGAAAGAGGATGAATATGTCTCAGTGTTTTTATTTTAATGAATAGAAATCTTTTATGGTGGTGCAATACTCTGTTCTCAGTTAATTTTTTTTTAAGCTTCCCTGTGCACAAATGATTCTGGAGTAGAGGAAACAGAGCATTGCCTCTGTGTGCATGAATCTTGTTTGTTTTTGGGATTTTATCAGAAAAATCCCCAACAGTGGTATCAGAGCAGGCTTAGGCTCTTTGAAGGTGACAAAGAAGCTGAAGGGAGGATTCTTTTGGTTGCAGCAGTCAGCTGTTTTAAAATATACAGTCAAGAAATTGAAGCATAACTAAGGATGCAAGGAATGGC